>JAHLJT010004567.1:29313641-29422601 GCA_031308135.1 Acheta domesticus | reverse complement strand
ATCCGTTTCCTAATTCTGTTCAACCATGGGGGTTACAGGAGCTGTTTACTCTGTTTGCTGCCGGCCGTCGTTGTTCTTGGCTGGCCCCAAAATTATTGAGATACTAGATATATCCAGTTGCATAATGATGTTTGATGATTTCAGTAATATCTAGATCTCTTCTGGGGTTCTACCACCTCATTTAAGACAGACATAACTGTTTTATCACTCGTTCTAGCTTGGCATTTCCGAATATTGCCATTATGAATATATTAAAACGTATTATTATTATTATTATTTATATTATATATTATTATTATATTCATCTAAATCACGACTAAAGATATTATGTGTAGGCTGAATATAAAATCTATTCCAGGTTGCAACCACTACTAAGCAGGATTTAGGGACTGTCAGTACATATTATTATTATATATTATTATTATTATTCCATTACATCACGACTAAAGATCTTATGAGTCGGCTGATATAAAATCTACTCCAGGTTGCAACCAGCTACCTAAGGAGCAGATTCCGGTGATATCAGTGCCTCTACAATACTTTACGCAAAATGTGGGCTGTTCCAAATAAGCAATTTCTTGCACTTCCCAGTCTTTTGAATTACTGGGAGTTTAGACAAGTTCTTACTCAAATTTTGCGGAACAAATCCCAGAGCTCCGATAAACTATCGGGACGAACTGTGCTTTTACGCCCCACATTCGGCTGATCTCGATTCCAAACTCTTGTATTTAAGACGTTCTCTGCCTCCTGGTAACGACGTTTTGATCGCAAGGTACAGCAACATCGATAAGTAAACACGATTTTTTCGCCAAATCCCGGATAACTATATCCGGTTTGTTTGCCGCTATCGTGCGATCAGTTTGAATTTGTTGGTCGTACAATATCGTACACAATCCAACAGACGTCACGGTTTCGGTGAGTGTTCGTACCACTTGGGGCATGTGTTTGAACTTCGAGGGCGGTACAGATCTGCCAGTGGAGGTAGCTACACACCTGTCATGTCTTTTAAGGTATTCGGTCTTTGCTAGGATTGGACAAGCTGAGACAATATGATCAATGGTTTCTACTTGCTCCAGGCAAATGCGGCATTGTCATCTTGGGAAATTTTGAGAACCGCTTTATCATAATGTCGTGTTTCTCAAGGCCTGATCTTGGGCAGCTATTACAGTGCTTCGATTCTGGCTTCATTCCTTCCCCTTTTAAGCCACATAAATGATGATTCTTTATTGATCTGCACCTTGTCCATTCTTTTTAGATATTGACCGTGGAGTGGTTTGTCTCTCACGATTTCTTTAACATTTTTGTGTCTCACACTTCATGTTTAGCAGCATCAGAAGTCAGTGTCTGTGTTATTCGACGTGTCTGCCTAGTTTCTTCGCAATGTTTCTTGCTACACTAACAATGCCTCTGTTTCCCATTCTTCGGTCAGATTTCATGACCTGCCTCATTAGAGGGTCGTCTTGATGGCTGACTACATACTTCCCCAACCCGACTATTGCGTTGTGCCAGGAGGCCTCAATTTGTCTGAGGCCTCTTCCTCCTTCTTACGTGACATAAAGTCTATGTATATCAGCTCGAGGGTGGGAAACATGATGCATTGTTAGCAGTTTTCTGGTTTTTCGATCCATGGTGCGAATTTCTTGCTCAGTCCAGTCCACTAGTCCAAAACTGTATTCGGCTACAGGTACCGCCAAACTACCTATTACAGATATTTTATTCCTGGAATTCAGAGCGGACTGCAGGACCAGTCTCACTCTCCTAGTAATACTCCCTATGAATTCTCTCTTTCATTCTGTCATTCGAGATGGTTTCACATTCTTCAATGCCCAGATATTTGTATGTTTTACCTGGCTCAAGATCTTGAATCACAGTGTGCGTATCAATTTCAATGTTCTCAGACGTTGTGAGTTTCCCTCTTTTTAAATTGATTTTTGCACACTTGTCAAGACCAAACTTTATGCAGATGTCATTGCTAAAGTCCTTCACGACAGACAGCATTTGGGAGAGAATCGCTTCATTCTTAGCAAACACTTTTCAGATCATCCATGTAAAACAAATGTGATACTGGACCTTTTCATCACCATGGAGCTTAAACCAAAGTCAGCTTGCGACAACTGTCTCGATAGTGGGATCAAACTAATGCAAAACAGCAGAGGGGATAGTGAATCTCCTTGAAAAATACCCCTGTTAATCTGAATACTTCTGGTTTCTACTGCTTCCTTTCCGCTGTGTATTAGTAACCTGGTACTCCACGACTTCATACTAGCCTTGCAAATTTCAACAAGTCTAGGATGAAATCGATAGATCTCCAGGGTCTTCAAAATCCAATCGTGTTGTACTCTATCAAAGGCCTTTTGGTAGTCAATCCAAGCCATTCTCAAATTACGTTTGCGTTTCTTTACAGCATTCAAGATGACTTTATTCAGTAGCAAGATTTCCTTACAGCCATAAGAGCCTTTACGACATCCTTTTTGTTCAGCTGGCATTAGATGATTCTTATCTAGATGTCTATACATTTTGTCAGCTATGGCTGAAGTTATAACTTTGTACAGTACTGCAGACAAGTAATTGGCCTGTAGTTCTTCGCCAAAGAGCTGTCTCCCGCTTTGGTAGCAAATACGTGATGCCGCGTGTGAGCCATTCCGGGATTTCCTTTGGGTTTCAAAAAATTTTATTAACAGCTTTGCTAGATGAGAATGTATTGCTGTTAATTTCTTAATCCAATAAATCTGGATCTTATCAGTCCCGGGGGACTTCCAGTTTCCATGTTCTTAATTGCTTGGAAGAGGTCCTCTCCGAGAATTGGTGAACATCTTCCACTGTTTCTACAAGTTCATCGGCAGCATCAACTTCAGATTGAAGCCAAGATGCGTCTTTGTTGTAGGATCTGCTCTCTTCCCAGATACCTGCCCAAAATGCTTCGACGTCATCTTTTGAAGGAGTAACAGCTTTACCATTCGGTTTTTGAGTCAGATTGCGATAGAATCTCTTCGCGTCTGTCTCAAACAACCGGTTCTGTACACGGAAATCTATTCTACGTTTGTACCTTCTTATTCGTTGAGCCCATGCTTGAATTTTCTCTTTTAGCTTCTCAACTACCATTAGCCTGCTGGTGTCATTTTCAATTTGGTATTTTTGTTCAACATTGAATATTTTTCGTTGAACTTTAGAGGTATGCGTTGATTTAGAAGATGCCTCAGCTATGAGTGATATTTCACGCCGGGTGTCGGCTATCCGTTTCATAATTCTGTTCATTCATGGGGGTACAGAGCTGTTTACTCTGTTTTGCTGTCGGCCGTCGTTGTTCTTGGCTGGCCCCAAAATTATCTGAGATACTTGATATCCAGTTGCATATATGATGTGATTGATTTCAGTAATATCTAGATCTCTGCCTGGGGTCTCCACCACCTCATTTAAGACAGAATTCACTGTTTCTATCACTCTTTTAGCTTTGGCATTTTCGTATATTCTCCTCAACGATTCGCGAGATTCAAACGGAAGTTGACTAACTCTTTCTATCTCGCGCCGAAGGAGATTTCGCATCATGTCCTTATCGTGTAATTCATTGCCAGATGAGTTTTCACCACTGACGTGTGTTTCACTGGAAAGCGATGAACCTTCCACGGGATCATCATTTTCAAGTTCTACATGTTCGTCATGTGGATTGTTCGAGCGAAGTACATACTCCGCATTTCTCTCAATGTCAGCAAGTTGTTCTGCTGTGAATTTTCCACTGCTGAGTATGTATCGTCGTTGACTGGCAAGCTTCTTTGAGTCTAGGGTAGGTCTCATATCTGGGTTCCGCTCTCTCCATACCTTGAAAACTTCTATTTCTCAGCCCCCATTTTTCGCTTTTGCATAGTAAAAGCACCACATCACCTCCTTTAATTCATCCCGGGTCCATCTCTGACGATGGCTTCGAGCTACTGCCGGCTCTGGGTCCCTGGGACTAACACCCGTGGGATGGCCAGACGTCGACAAGGTGACATTAGCTCGGTTTCTGAGCAGGTATGGGACATTGGTAGAACAAGGCACGTTAAGATTCATTACATTGCTTGTTCTATCCATTTTGCTCATTGGTTTGAATTGAGGATTCGCAGGACGCATGTTCGAGTTCACAGATCACACTTAACTTTTGGGTTGTTTCCTGCCATCCGTTACTGCGACCCACAGTGGCCTCGGGGCATCCCCCCGCAGGGCCCAGCAAGGGGTCCCTCCGATCGCCAGTCGGCATTACTAAACCCTACGGATTTTCACTGACTGCTGAAGGCAGCCTCCTTCGCTGGCTAATGCAAGGTTTCGGGCCTCCACTCTAATCAGTGGCCTGGTGTGCCAACCCAGTTTCTCTCCTGTACCCTCTATGGGCCGACAGCAGGAAGTCCAAAGGTTCATGACCCTTCCCTCTCTACTTACTTCCCACTCTCCTCAAAATGGAGTACTTCTTCGTCTGACCCCTCACCTTCAACCTATTCAACAAGGGAGGCCCTACCGGTAGCTAGGCTACCACTGACATCGCTTTAAGGCTCATGGGGGTACTCAAGCTCCACCACCAACTCCAAGGTCGTGTACTTATTATTATTATTATTATTATTATTATTATTATTATTATTATTATTATTCCTCTATGCCACGACTAAAGATGTTATGAGTTGGCTGAATATAAAATCTACTCCAGGTAGCAACCACCTACCTAAGGAGTAGATCTAGGGACTGTCGGTGCCTCTACAATACTTTGCGCAAAATTGGAGCTGTTCCAAATAAGGCAATTTCCTGCACTTCACAGTCTTTGGAATGACCTGGAAGTTTAGCCAAGATTTTACACAAATTTTACGGGACAAATACCAGAGTACCGATAACTATCGGGACGGCCTGTTCTTTTACGCCCCACATTAGCGGCACTGATATATAGCTGAGGCATCTTCTAAATCAACGCATACCTCTAAAGTTCAACGAAAAATATTCAATGTTGAACAAAAATACCAAATTGAAAATGACACCAGCAGGCTAATGGTAGTTGAGAAGCTAAAAGAGAAAATTCAAGCATGGGCTCAACGAATTAGACGTTACAAACGTAGAATAGATTTCCGTGTACAGAATCGGTTGTTTGAAACAGACGCGAAGAAATTCTATCGCAATCTGACTCAGAAACCGAATGGCAATGCTGTCACTCCTTCAAAAGATGATGTCGAGGCATTTTGGGCAGCAATCTGGGAAGAAAGCAGATTCTACAACAAAGATGCATCTTGGCTTCAATCTGAAGTTGATGCTGCAAATGAACTTGTGGAAACAGTGGAAGATGTTCACGAATTCTCGGAAGAGGACCTCTTCCAAGCAATTGGGAAACTGGAAATCCCCGGGATTGATAAGATCCAGATTTATTGGATTAAGAAACTAACAGCATTACATCCGCACCTAGCAAAGGCTATTAATAAAATTTTAGAAAATCCAAAGGAACTCCCGGAATGGCTCACACGCGACATCACGTATCTGCTACCCAAAGAGGGAGACAGCTCTTTGGCGAAGAACTACAGGCCAATCACTTGTCTGCCAGTACTGTACAAAGTAATAACTTCAGCCATAGCTGACAAAATGTACAGACATCGAGAGAAGAATCATCTAATGCCAGTTGAACAAAAAGGATGTCGTAAAGGTTCTTATGGCTGTAAGGAAATCTTGCTACTGAATAAAGTCATTTTGAATTAAGGCTGATCTCGATTTCTAAACTCTTGTCTTATGACGTTTCTCTGCCTCCTTGGTTACATTTTGATCATAGGGTACAGCAACATCTACAAGTAGACACAATTTTTTTTTCCAAATCCCGGATAACAATATCAGGTTTGTTTGCTGCCATCGTGTGATCCGTTTGAATTTGTTGTTCGTACAATATTGTATAGAGTCCAACAGATGCCGCCGATTTTGGTGTTAGTACCACTTGGGGCATGTGTTTGGAACTTCGAGGGTGGTACAGATCCGCCAATGGAAGTAACTACACACCCTGTCGTGTCTTTTCAAGTATTCGGTGTTTGCTAGAATTGGACAAGCTGAGACGATGTGATCAATGGTACTTGTTCCAGGCAAATGCGGCATTTATCATCTTCGGAAATTTTGAGGCTCGAATTACATTGAGATAAACAGATTCAGTGCTTCAAAGGACTGAATCCACGTGGTAAATCTACTTGTTCACTATTTTTAATTGTTGATATTTTCTCCCTCAGAGGCGTATCGACGGTATGGCAAACATGGCACGTACCATTGGCGCCACTCGCAAGGTACAGAAAAGAGTAGTACAAGGTAGAGTATAGCCGCTAAAACAAATAATCCTAATTTGAAGTAACGTGACAGGGGCGAAAATTCTATGCTTTTCATGGGCGCCTGAATACCTAGATACAGCTCTCTTCTCCCTTTAAGACTTTTTCAGGACTCGTACATGGTTTGGACTTCGTGATTCTTGTCAATCGAGGCTACACATATGTATACTATAGTTTTATACTTTTAGCTATTTTACATATCCGATAAAAATAAACAAAAAGCTTTAGTATAGCTTTTGTGTTTATTTTCAGTAACGAAATTGAATGAAATTTTGAGTAATCTTATCTTTAATTTTTAATATTATGTACATAAGAGCGTAATACGCAATACATAATATTTTGTGTGGATGAGCATTGCCTAACATAGACATTCTTTAGAGATAAAAATCAGTTTCATGAGGGAACCTGTTCGTCCATGCTGCACCGAAGGGACTCGAGCTATGTAGGCCATGACATTACAGGCCGAACGTCGAACTTAACCGAAAGGTGAAAGTGAACACGCTCGACCTAGATGCAACGCCTGCCCCACACGGCGGCGGCGCCTCCGCAAACATTCCTTGACGCCGGCCCTGGACATGTTAGCTTAGCCTAAACGCAAACCCAAGCCTTTGCTTCAGCTCACAACGTATTTGGATTCTAAATGTGTAATGCAACGATGTGTTTTTTCTCAATATGTCGCTTAAAACTTGCTTTGGTTTTACCCGAAATTTGTGAAGATGAATGCGTAGACTTGCCAATGTTTACCCCTTTATGTACGGTATTAAGCCGATTCACAAAATGGATCTTTTAGGCATATTAATGAATTTTAGAAAAAGGAGAGGATTGATTGAATACTAACAAAGTATTTTTTTTACAATGGTGTGACATTTGATTACGTTCTTAATTTGTTTTCGTTTATCACCCGTAAATATAGAAAAGGGACGGATTCAGAAAGTATTTGAGAGAGGGAATTTCAGTTTGCTTCCCCTAAATATTTTAGAATTAATTAAACCAATTTGTTATTTTGAAACCAATGTGTTCATTATGGGAATATCCCTTTGGAATGTAATGTGATCAAAATGAAGAATTAGTTTTTAATACAATGAGTAAAAATTACAAAAAAATGGTTATATGGTGACCGTACCTCCTATTTGCATCTCTCGTTCAGAATTAATTTCAGTCATCAGTGAGTTACGTATAGAAGACAATATCAGTATTTTGGGATTCTCATGATCTCACCTTGCATTCCTGCACCTTCCTCTTTCCTGAGCCAGGCTTTCAGTATCAAACAACGTTCTTAACGAAGGTGATTTTTAATCATAATCATTGAAATTTTCCCTAGCCAATTAGAATTTAAAACTAACAACGGCACGTACTTTCTCGTTTTAGTAACGTTGACGTAATTTTAACTCTGAATCTTTTCATAACCAACCTCAGGATACTCGCGAGGCAACACCATCGTCGATCGAAGACTTAAATAATAAAGACTTAGTAAATGTTCCACAACTCCCATTTATATCACTTTTTTGATTAAAAATTCATATTGATTCCGGTGCCTGCGATTCAACAATGAACCCAAACACAGCACATTTATTACTTTCCCGTATCCGCACGTACTAAATATACGGAATATAAACGTAGTATAGGGAAATTTATGTAATGCCGCGAGAAGAAACGGCGGATTTTCGTAAAAAAAAAATCATTGCCGGGCCGTGATAACGAAAAAGTGAATAAATACAGTTGTTAAATTAAGAAAAAAATCCTCAAACACGTAGTATAATCGGAATCCCTGTTTTGTGGGCCCTTGATACTGAAAGACCAATTGAAAGCAAAAGGTCTATCCGTCCGTCTGTCTGTGAACAACGCTAGCAACTAAACCGTTCAGTCGATTTTCTCCAAAATTAATACTCCCCGATTGATCCGACTGATCTCGTAACCCCTTGAATTTGAAAGCGATATTTTAATTTGGGAGGTACTTTACATGAAGCCCCTCCCTAATTGAAGCCCCATTTTCAAAAAAATGGCGCCAACAATTTAGACTAAATTTTGTTGTTAGATAGTCTGAGGGTGATTTAAGAGAATGGCATAGGTCTCATGTTGGTTGAAAACTCTGCATATTTCTACAACTACAATTGGGAAGTAGGAAGATGCAAATTTTTCTGCATCTTCCTACAACTACAATTTTTACTTATCCGTATACATTCGTATATATGGAGTAATATACATAGAATAGGGAAAGTTATGCAATGTTGCGCGAAAAAACGACGGATTTTTGTAAAAAAAACTAGTAGTGCTACAGAATGGCACAGACCTTCCCGCATTAGTTTTCCATTTCCTTTGGCCTCGGCTAGCAATTCGGACTTGACACATACTCTTGCCAGCTGCCATCTATCGCCGCCCAAATTTCTTTTTTTTAAAACATTTTCTTATTTTTCGTGCAACATGTGCAATTTCAAAAAAAATTCAAAAACAAGATTTTCTCGAAAACGGCTACAAATTTTATCTTTTTACTTTTGGAAAGGATATTGCCTAATGTACTCTCTGAGATGACATAAACACTGTATTGCTCTATTTTTTGCTTTTTTTCAAAAATTACAAAAATGTTTTTTTCCTTACGTTATTATATAATATTGTACTTTCTGCGCTACTAACGTCTTAACTATTATTTGAAAACGTCCAATTCAACTAAGAAGCGAACAACACATTGTTTCCATCGCAATGTTGTCAGAACTATTGAATTATACAACTGCATAAAAATATAATACAAAAGTTTTGTAGATTTGTATTGGAAAAAAAGCCTAATATCCCGGAGAGTATAGAAATGCATTTCACAGGGCCATGATTAGAGAAGAGTATTCTAAAACCATGCAAAAATACTGTACTCACTACAAATGGTACAACATTTGGTACGAAAACTAAATATTTTCATGCATATATGAAATTTTACAATTATAACTCCTTTTCATACAGTTACATCAAGTCACAACAATGACACATAATTCACAGAAATTCGCGAGCCCGAAACGGAATTCCATTGTTTCATTCCTTGCATTGTCGATATTCTCACGAGAGCTAGTCATTTTTATTTCAAATATTTCAAAATAAATTATTTCTAAAAGATTAATGTGTAAATGTATAACAAAAGGTCGCATGTAAAAAACGAACAAAGAAATAATATACAAAATTGCAAATTTTAATTTACGACGCATTCAGCTGTCTGAAGTCCAGTAAATCTGCAGCGGGCTATTATGTTTGTCACGTAATTATAGAAAAAAACTACTCGCATTTTCAAAAAATTAATAATGACCTTATTTGAAGATGTAGTTTTTATAAATACATTTCACTAAGATAAAAATTGTATTTTCACAATTGTAATTGTAAGAAGAATCCGAAAACGAAGCGCAGTGAATTTTATTTTTATTTATTTGGTTAAAAAAACAATAAAAACTATAAATGGGGAATTCCGTTCAATTACAACTGTATATGGGGAATTCCGTTCGGGCTATTATGTTTGTCAGGAAATTATAGAAAAAACTACTCATATTTTCAAAAAATTCAACGTGACCTTATTTGAAGATGTTTTTGATGAACATATTTCATTAAGAAAATTGTATCTTCACAATTGTAGTTGTGACAAGACGCAGAAAATTTTTTAATTTTTAAAAATTTTTGCCAAATCAGGCATTTTAATGAACATGAAACAGCACCATTCTCTTAAGCTTCCTTATTGCTATCTCAGATCCCAATTTAATAAAAAAATGTTGGGCGGTTTTTAAGAAACAATTGTGAAAATAAAAAAATTGTCTATGATGCAAATTTTCGCAAAAAATACTTATGTTTTTGAAAAATTGAACATGACCTTATTTGAAGACCTGTTTTGTATGAACACATTTCATTACGAAAAAAACTGTATCTTGATAATTGTAGTTGTAGAAAGATGCCGAAAAAAATTTGAATGCCGTTCTCTTAAATGATCTTCAGACTATCCAATAACAAAATTTAGTCTATTTTGTTGGCGCCATTTTGTTTGAAAATTTTGTAAAGTCCCATTGGATTCATGTAAAGTAGCCCCCCCTAAATTAAAATATCGATTTCAAATTCAAGGGGCCACGAAATCAGTCAGATCGATCGGGGAATATGAATTTTGGAGAAAATCGGCTGAACGCCGATCGTTAGCATTGTTCACAGACAAATGGACAGACAGACGGACAAACCTTTTGCTTTCAATTGGTTTTTCGGTATCAAAGACGCACAAAACAGGGATTCTGGCTGCACCACGTGTTAGGAGAATTTTTTCTCTTAATTTAGAAACTGATTTATCCATATTTTCGTTATCAGGGCCCTATAAGAGTTTTTCTGCCGAAAATCCGCCGTTTTTTCGCGCAAAAAACAAAAACCAAACATCCCTACATAACATTCCTAACGTATAGTATACGGGAAAGTAAAAATGTACTTTTTCTGCTCAATCGTTTAAAAACGCAGAAAAGAGTGAAGAAAAAGGTGCCGAAGCATAAAAAAGAGGTAAAAGGTGGCAAAAAAGATGGTTATCTCACAAAAAGGTGAAGCATATTGGGTTCATTTCGCTTCATTTCATCCCCCCAAAGATCTATATTAAACTATCTGTACGAAAACAGCTATATTTTTGAAAAGGCGCCGCACCTTAAAATCCTTTCCCTGTATCAATCCCTCCTGAAATCAACTGTAAGTTACTCAACATCATCAATGTAAGTTTCTTTAGAACCCAAACCGACAAAGATTGAGAATATCCCGCTTTTTGCGTATTCGAAATGAAACTATTGTGAAACAAATTCAATTCCATTACTCTCATCTCGAGGTAAATAAACTTAAATTAGATTTAACACTTATTGTAATCTTATCTACTTACAAGTATATTGTAAAGAAACAATTTCATAAATTTGAAGCAGGTTATTTTACTGTTATTCTATACTTCATGCGTTTCATATTGTGTAAGTGTAAAGATATTCGAACTCTTTTGGTTTCACTTACGGCCTAAACAAATTACCGAGAACAATAACTTCCAATTTGGTGTGTAGGAGTTACAGTGCGATGCAACCGTTGAAGAAAGTAACTTATCGATGAAATGTATCAATGCAAGACCTTTAACCTCGACTTCAACCTCGACCACCCCAAAACCACAATGCTGTTTTCCAATACATGACCAAGCATTATCAAGGAATGCATTTTTTTCACGAAGAATGGACTTTACCAACATTTGAAAATTTTCCAATGACAAACGTATTATAAGAAACTAGCAGAACCCGGCAGATGTTGTTCTGCCTTTTATCTCCCTCTTTCGCCTTCTCCTCACTGTCTCTTTCCGTCTTTCTCTCTTCGTTTCTCACTCCGCCTCTCTCTCTTCGTTTCTCTCTTCGTCTCTCTCCCCGTCCCTGTCTCAGTCTGACTCTGTCTCTGTATCTCTCTGCCTGTCTGTACCTGCCCCTCTCTGTCCCTCTCATTCCCCCTCATTCACATTTAGTTGCAGAATCTGGACGTCTCTGAGCAATTGGGGTAATATCGAGAAGCGCCGGACCAGCAACAATGTAACAGAATGTTCAAGAAGATACGTGTAACAGCAAAAGCGAGTTAATGTATGTTTAGAGCTACGTAAACAGCGAATTACCACCAAATAAGATCAGGACTTTTGAATTTTTCTTTACAAGATCGAAAAGATTTAGTAAAATACAGATCTTTGTAACCTACCGATGTTAATGTATCGATAGTGTCGTCTGTGCAGAGACCAGTGGAACATACCATACTGTAGGGTAGCCAGGTGTGTTGCGAGCTCTTTCCCCTTCACTACTACGGAATTTCCCCAAATAACCTCTCCAATTAAACAAAATTCCCCAACTTTGAAACGAAAAATATTCTTCAAGTTGTGGACCAACGTCATGAGCTATTCCTGACGATTCCATCGGCTGTCCCCTTAAATTCAAATAAGAGAAGCCAATCATCCTTTAAGCTGCTCGAAATCCTAAACTATCTTCGTTTGTCTCGTGTTTTTCGTTCTCTATGCCTGTCGTTTATTTTCCTCTTTTTGATTCATAAAAATGAGTGTGAATAACAACTTTTGTTTTTTCTTTCATAGTAATTGAGAGAATAATATTTTTATCTCAACTCCTAGTGAAAATAATTTCCCCAAACATTTCCCGTTTATTTATGTTCCCCATTGTTTCCCCACGACCAAGAAACTTCCCATTTGGGGGACACAATTCCGCAATCTGACAACTCTACCGTAGTGAAACTGAAAGCACAGTTTATGGCTGTTGATAGTCGCAGTTTAAAAACATTAATCGCAGTGAAAAATATTGGATCCTTACCCCAATTAAAAAATGTTACGTACTCAATAGGCATGTGTTCGACCGCTTATCTGTACTTAAGCATAAGTGTTTTTTTTTCAAGATTGCGAATGAAAATGAAAGAGAATCTTGAAGTGGCATATAATTTAATGAACGTGTTTAATTGTTTTCTGATACGAAAAGTTTTTTTCCATTACTAATAACTGAAGTTGAAAGATGAATTTTATGAACTAATTTCAATGAGGCCGAATAAAATAAATTAGAGATGAATGCTCTATGGGAATTGTTAATCCTTTACACAAAATGGGAGATTTTGTAGTGATCGCATGCATGATATCACTTTGAAGTCACTGTACTGTCAATTTTCATTACGGTCAAAGGGTTTAATTTTTTGACTTAAAACGAATTTTATACGCAGGGTCTGTTTTGTGGTTGCTGAAACATGGTATTGGGAAAGCACGGTGCATGTTATGTTAACCTGTAATGTGGAAATTGCGACACAAAAAGGACTAATGAAAATGTGAAATGTATTGGAAATGTCTTCATTTATTTTTCACAAGTACTTCCTCTTCACTCAAATAATGATTTCTTGAGAACTACTTTTTAAAACGAACCAATTTGTTTTTGCTTGAGTATGTTTGAGTCCTCCGCATCGTATGTAAATTTTCCAAACACTTGGTCAAGTTTAATGTTTGTAACTGGACTATTATATGACGCTGTTGAACAAATATTTAGTAATTGAATCATTTTATTGAAGATCAATCGATACTGGAAGGTATCTTCTCATTAAATTTTTCAAGTTCTCGAATATATTTTTCCTTAACAGATAAAATGGGTGTGAATCATTCCACGCTGTGCATTCCTTCAGGCGGTCACAATACAGAGAACAAAACGTATATTTTCGTAGAAACACATTTAAGACAGATGACATCAGTTAAAACAAATGACGTGCACTGTTTCCATTTTTTTCTGGTAATGTCATGAGTTGCATTCTACTTATAAATACGACCTGACGTAGCCCGTGGATGATAAAGTGGGTCAACTCTCGACAGATATTACAAACCACGCCACATCTCCATTCAACCGGTATTAGTCACACGAAGATAACACATTCCAACATCAACCACATCGCAGGTACGAACACTCATCTTGAATTTTCACACGCAAACCACTAAACTGACAGTCAACATCCGGCGGCGGCGGCGGCGGCGGCGGCGGGGTCTTCCTCGGAGGTCAATAGACGGCGGCGTGCGCAGTCATCGGCCCTTACGTCACAAAGGCCCCGGTGCGAGTGTCTCCCTCCCTCACACGAAGGTGCGACGCGGCGGCGGCGGCGGCGCGCGTCAAGGCCGATGGTGCACCGGCTGCTTGCTCACGTACATGCCTCGGTCGCGCGCCTCCTGCTGCGCCCGCCGCGCCTCCGCGTGCGTGTCCTCGCCCAGCCCCAGGCGCTCGATGAGGTCCTCCGCGCGGATGCCGTTTTGCCGCTCGTACTCCACGCGCCAGTGCTGCGCCACCTCCGGGTCGAAGGGCCAGCGCTGCGTCTGGAAGTTGTCGGGCGTGCCCGCCAGGTTGTTGCGGATCAAGCTGTGCAGCACGCGCAGCACGGCCGCCTCGCCGCCGCTCGGGAGGAGCAGCAGCACCGCGCCGCACGTCACCTGCGCAGAATGGGGTGGGATAAGAGCTCCACCCAGGGGACTTTCCCCGCGGTGCGTGCATGTATCTGTGAATGTATGTGTGTGTGTGTGTGTGTGTGTGTGTGTGTGTGCGTGCGTGCGTGTGTGCGCGTGTGTATGCGTGTGTGCGTGCGTGCGAGTGCGTATGTGTCTGTGCGTGTGTGCGCGCGCGCGCGCGCGCGCGTGTGTGTGCTCTATTAGGGGAGATACCTAAAAGAGGGAAATCCAGTAAGCTGACGAGTAGGTCAGCGCCGGATCTCATGTTCCGGCTGCGGAAGAACAGATCCAGCTCCCGGGATATGAAACTCACCACTTATGGAACGAAGTAGTTGAAATAAATACTTTCTCAGGACAATTATGAAGACAATATATCAATGACAATATCCATCAAGTCCAATGCTGACCAAAGCGGACCGGGAGGGGTGCATCAACTCATGTCACTACAGTGCCTTTGAACGGGAGGTACTAGGTATGAGAACCGACGTTGGCAGATTTGCGACACTAGCTACAAAGCGAGGTCGAATTCAGTCGCTGTCTGGAGCGGACGGCTGCTCTGATTGCTAGTTATCTGTGGTTTCTCCGATCAACACCAGGCGAATGCCGGAGCAGAACCCTCACAAATGGGCCAAGCACCGCGCGCGATTTTTCCATCCTCTTCCTTGTCCTATCCTCACCCCTTACTTACACGCACACACACCAACATGCACTACACTACCACACATGCCGGAAGACCAGTCGGGAGCTTAGAGATTGTCCTGGCTGGGGCGGTACCGTCCGGTTGGGGAAAACTCCGTTAGCCAACGTTAGGTCGGTGCCAGGATCTCGTCATTCAGCGGGGAAGAACACAGCCCCCTCCCGAGGGAAAAACATGCACTACATTTACTGGACTAATGACTGTAGCTGTTGACGCTCCCGGAATCACTAACAAACAATCAATCTGATCGAGGCGGCTAAGTGGGGAGCGCTGTTACATCTCGGTTCAAAGGGTTGTGGGCTCGAATCTCATACCTTGAATTTCATACACATGAACAAGTGTTTGTGTGTTTGCAGAACTTACAATTGTGTGTGCATGTGTGTTTCAGGAACTTACAATTTCAGATTTACCACTAAAAATGGTTACATACCCCTTCTCAAGGGAGAAGTCTCTGAAAAGTGACTTTTCAACACGCGTCAGCTGTTCAGAGAGCCTTAGATTGCCTAAACGAGTTCCATTGTGCTATCTCTAAAGTCGTGCCACTAAGGGAGTTCGTCCTTCCCTCTCACATACAACTAAGGCCTTGTGGTTGTTCAAACAACTGGCTGGAGGGTTTCATCACTCATTGCTTGTTCAGCCCTTACTCAAATTGTTAATTGGAGACGATCATACTTCTATGTCTGCCAGTGAAATAACAGTACATGACTTCCTTTTACAAGATTTATACAAAACTGAACTAAATCACTGAAACATCTGTAGGAATATTTAAATTTTTAACATAAGCCTGTCCGTAAATACGAATAGTACGTTGCCATATTATGACAATTAGAGTACTAATTAGTTCTTTACGAATAACCACTTCTTTGAAGTAAGTGATTGATGTATTGAAGTATCCAAGATGACACTATGTCAATTAAACGGCTGCGGACGTTGGAATACTGTAGAAAAAAAACCGACTGACTTAGAAATCGGGCTCAAAATTCTTGAGTATTATCTCTCAGACCCTCACCCCTATATTGACCAAATCCGCTGGTGATCCATTCCAGACGCAAATATCAAAGACAGTATGCTATTTTGTTCCCAGAATTTTTTCTACACGTCTCAAATGAAAACTTTTAATATTCTTTAGAGACCGTGGAGAGTTCAAACATGTCAAAACATTATTTTCGCTGAAAATTTCAGATAGAATCATACAATTCTGAGAGAGCGATTTTTCTGCATCAAATACTCAAATGCATTGTTCAGTGATTTAGAACTTGTGTTTTATTCTCAGATATCTCTACTGGTTTTATTTGAATGAGAGTTTTTTTAATGTAATATTAGCAGCACCAGTAACGACTTAAAAAAATCTCCTCAAACACTTCCCCCTCAGAAGAGCATATCCTTTGGGCAAAAACATTTTGGTATGTGAAATCACTGGTGTATAGTCCCAGAAATCGAAGTAACAAGATAACTAACCATTCTGGCCCTTCTCAAGAGTTAATGTCTTTTTTCACTTATGTTTAATGTCACTAACGTTTGGTTGTGTTGGTTTTTTAACATTCGCGGTCATGGCCAAACAACTCCGATTGAGTGTTTACTAAGCACACATTGGACGGTCAGAACTCGACGTTCTCTCACGGAAACCGACAAGTTCCGGTTCACTCGCGCAAGAACGAATCGCATGCCGTTAACCGAACATAGGCGTCCGGCGTTCTTTGCTACTCACCGCGAAAACCAGCAGCCTGGGGGTCATCGCGACTGCACCGTCGCGACGGAGAAAGCAAAATGATTCTCCCGCGGCGGTGGGCGGCGCGCGGTCCCTCGCTCGCGCCTGAGCCTTGCGTAAGGAATTACACCACTTGAGTCGGGTATTGCTCAGGCCGTTCGCCCGCTCGCCCGCTCGTCGCCGCTCACCGCACGAGAGGCACCCGGCACGCACGTAGGCACGTAGCCGACTGGGTCGCACGTAGCCCCACTCCGGCGCTGGCTCTTTGTTATGCACGCCGCTGGCGACACTCACCACCACCTCCCAAGTCTACCTTTGCTGCCCCTCCCCGCTCTCCAGCGCAGCCCTCCCACAGTCTGACGCCCTTTGCCTTCGTCTGGCCTCCACTGACCTCTACTCTTACTCATACTTTTCCATCTGGAGAGGTGGTTCAGGGCATCAACTGATGTCACTGTAGTGCCTCTGACCGGGAGATCCTAGATTCGTGTTCCGACGGTGGCAGGATTTTCGACACTAGCTACAGAGCTACGTCGAATTCAGTCGCTGTCTGGAGGAGAATTCTAGTGGCCGACTGTTCTGATCGGTAGTTTTCCGTGGTTTCTCCGATCTTTACCAGGCGAATGCCGGAGCAGTACCCTAACAAACGGGCCAAGGACCGCGAGCGATCCTTCTTTCCATTCCTTGTCCTATCCGACCCCTTACTAACTTACTTACACACACACAACCACACACTTACATGCACTATATTACCACACGTGCGCTACATCTTTAGTGTGCACGTGTGCAACATCTCTAGGCTCGTCCGAAGTTTAGAGGTCGTCCCCACTAGGGCGGTGTCTATTTATGGGAGATACCTGGTTGGGGAAAATTCAGCTAGCCGCCGGAAGATCGGCGTCGGATCTTACCATCCAGCGGGGAAAGATCACTACCACCTCCCGAGCAAAAACTACACTTGCGGGACTAAAGACCTTAGCTGTTGACGCGCCCGGATTCACTAATCAATCAATCAATCAATCAATAAAAGCCATAAGTTTCCGTTGCCCCGCCATGCACTTTTGCACTGGTGAGAGTCGACCAGTCTCTTCCGCCTACCGCGACGTCCTGGCCAACAGACACCGTCATTTGCCATCCGTTGAGTATTGTCTCGGTTATCGCTCACTACTCTCTAACCTTCTCCCTTCGTCGTCCCTTATCCACTTTCTACCGACGCCTTTACAGGGAAAGACGTTTTTCGTCGTAATCGTCACATGATGACGTCTCCCTCCACTTTCCGCTGTCACTCCTTGTCCTTCTGTATTTCTTCATCTCTAGGAAGCGGTTCTCATTTCTCCAATATTGTTTCCCGCAAGGTCTCAAGTTCATACAGTCTGACGCCTGGACTGCTGTGTTATTTGCTTTCATCCACCTTCCCCGACGATTTTAGATTGCCCCTATCGATGGCAGGCGTTCGCTAGCGCGTACTCCTTCAAACGGACGGCGACTTCGAGCGTGGCGGAAACAACAGACCCACTAAAGCCCATCGCGGGAGGAGGTTCCACTTTCCCTTTTTTGTGCTTCTCCGCTCTCCCTCTCTTTTCAATCTCTGCATCATCGGCTATCGCCGCTATTTAAATCGTTCCCCTCGAATGAACAGTGAGAGGGAATTCTTCCTGTTTATGCAAAAAGAAGGTTAAAGAAAAAGAAGGAAAACAGGAAAGGCATGTGAATTAAGTATACTTCAAATTTAATTTAGTGTACAAATATATCAATTTCGTTTTAATGTACAAAGTACATTCGTCATTAATCCTGTTCATTAATCTACATTAAACATTAATCAACAGTCGTTCATTAATCTACATTAAATTTAATGACATTTCAGGCAGTATACTGTTCTTCAAGATATAATATTAAATAAATGTAATAAAATGCATAGGAAATAAAAGTCAATTAATCAAAGAACCTGGTTTAAATGTACTCACTGCAATGACTCGCTGGTAATGACGAATTATATAACGATATATTACATAATGACAGACACATTGTTTTAACTTCTTTGTAAATGTTTTTGCATGATCCAGTGCTTTCAACACCAGGAAGTTGCTTGAACTGCACTCACGGCCGCGTGGGGCTTTCTTGCATCTCACCTTTCGTGCATTCACTCTCACATAAGCGAAACTCTTTCGTTACCAAAAGTAGTTTACCTTTCTTTGAGCTGGTATTATAAAATAAGGTATGGCCTACCCGAGTCAAGTTGAAAAGCTTCGCAGACCCGGAGGCTCAAGGTCTGATTTGATTTGATTTATTTAGTCAATGAATAGTGAAAACAGTATGTGACATATGGGGGGGGGGGAATACCATCTGCGCGCATTTTCTTGAGCTCCAGAATCTCTTCTCAAGATTTTAACTACCAACAGTTGAATGATGAATAAGTTTCAAACTAGTGCTACAGAATTGCACAGTCTTTCTCGTATTGGTTTTCTATTTTCTTTGGTCTCGGTTATTTATTCGGACTTGACACATACTCTTACCAGCTGCCATCTATCACATCCCAAAGTACATTTTTTGGACATTTTCTTAATTTTTCGGTTTCCTAATAATAGAATGGAAATATTATTTTAAGAATATTAAAGAACAATAAAACCTCGTTCTAAATGGTAATTTTCTTTGAAACTTTTGGAGCGGATTTTAAGAAAATGACGTTTAAACCCTACTGTAAATTTTAAATTTAAAGCACGTTTTAACAGAATTTTTTCAGTTTTCGAAAAACTTAATTCAAAGTCATTTGAAGCACATTAACCCACAAATACAAGAGTGTTTACAAATTTCTGGAAGTGTGCATATTAACAGTGTCTTTCAAAAATATGACATTTGTGTAATTTTTGAAACAAAAAGAGAATGAAGCAAAATTAAGTCTACGTTATCTTAAACGAGTGCAATAAGCACTATCTCTGCGAAAAGTTTCATTTGCAGAAAAAATTTGAAGCCATTTATGAGAAAATGGCGTTTGACGATTCTGAAAATGCGGAATTTTGAGCTAGTTTTCACAGAAAACGGTTGAGTTTTCGAGAAACTTTATTTGACATTATTTAAAGCACATGTAATAAATATAATAATGTGAACAAGTCGCCGATAATGTAAATATAAACGACGTGAGAGAAGTCAAAAAATTTACATTTTTGAAATTTTGAAAAAAAACAGGAATAGAGCAATATGAGGTTTATGTCATCTCATAGAGTACATTTAGCAATATTTCTTCCAAAAGTTGAAAGAAAAAATGTGCAGCCGTTTTTGAGAACATTTTGTTTTTGTATTTTTTTTAAAGTGCATATATTGCACGCAATTTTGCGTGAAAACTAATAAATTATCAAAAAAATGTACAAGACCTAATGAAAGAACTCACTATAAAGAACAAATTTCATTTGAAGAAAAAAACTCTATCTTCACTTTTGTATTTGCAGGAAGATTCCCAAAAAAATCAAACTTTTGCAACTTTCGAAAATTCACAGTTAACCGTGAAAATAGGACATATGTCATCTTTATAAGTGTATTTTACTCTATTCTTTTAAGAAACTTAAAGAAAAATTTGGAGCCGTTTTTGAGAAAATTTTGAAATTATCCGGGAGGCTTCACGTAAAGTACTCCTGACAATTAATGAATATTTTTCAAAATCGCAGAGCTTCGACTCAGTCCAGACGGACAGGGGTTTGCTCAATTTGGAAAAAATCCTACGCATGGTTTAGGCGCTAGTGTTGTTCACATACACCGGACAGACGGACGAACGGACGTTTTGCCGTCAATTGGTTTTTCGGTATCAAGGACCCACAAAACGGGTATTCGAACTACACCACGTGTTAGAGGATTTTTTCTTAATTTAGCAAGTGGATTTATCCACTTTTTCGTTATCAGGCAATGGATGTTTTCCTGCCCAAAATCCGCCTTTTTTTCCTTCGTATACAGGGTGGAACAGCTAAGTGTTAACACCCCTTGTATCTCCTCAACCGCGCAAGATACGAAGATGGATCATCTTTCAGTTGTTGCAAGGCAAACCGACAAAATTCCATGCGCCGTTCGAAATCCCGACCTCCGAGTGCTTGATGCAATGACAAGTGATACGGATGGAATTTGTTTCTACGCAATATGCGAAGGACACTCATGTGACTCACACCACATTCCTGGGCTATATGTCGCGAACTAGCATGTGGATTGCACTGCGTCAATGCCAGAATAACCTCTTCATGTTTTTCGCCAGTTGAAGTTTTCTGCCTTGTCCTCGGTGTTCCAACTTGCAGATTCCAATATTTTCGTGCACATACATGCAGAAAGCTGGCGTGAAGGAAGCTGACGATCAGGATACAGCTCTCCATATCGTTGCACTGCTCTAACGGCATTTCTTCCGCATTCACCATACACTAGTAGCATATCTAACTTCTCTTCATTGGTGTACATGGTGTGACTGCTCTAAGAAACTGGTAGAAGTGGTGTAACCCCAGTGGCGCATTTTATACTTCTGGCCTCCGCCCTGTTATCTACGTAGTACATGGCCTTCGATCGTTTTCGGAAAGTAGGCAAAACCATTCACGAGACATTTTCCTTTAGTTTCTCAGCGGAGAGCACGGAAGGTCGAGTGGAAAAGTGCTATTTCAGTACAAAAATATGTTACAAAAGCACATCAATTGCTAAAAAACTATTCGCTAAAATACAAAAATATACACATATTTGAAATCGTCTTTTTAAGCGCATTACGATACTCTAAAATTTAGAATAGGGTTCCATTAAAAAACAAAGTTGACCTTATATCTTCATAGCAAAAAATAGCGCAAAGACGAAGTGTGCTGTAATCAAGAAGCCCCTGTTCAATCAATCGACTGTTCAATCGGCATCTTCGTATCTTGCGCGGTTGAGGAGATACAAGGGGTGTTAACACTTAGCTGTTCCACCCTGTATATGAAAATTACTCCATATATTAGTATGTATAAGGGAAAATAAAAAGGCGTGACTAGCAACATTTGAAAACTGCAAATTTTCGCTCCCGAGATATAGAGATCATTTGTATCCCTTAACGAACTGCGTATTTAAGATTTTGTATTGGTAACAAAATAGTAACACACCTCCGGCTCTACTCCCATCACTACTAGCACAAGGAGCGCTCAATAAAACGTGAGTATAGTGAAGCTACATTTATGTCCAGAAGCAAAACAAGGGGTCATCTCAGTATTTGCTCAAATACTTTTTAAATATTTTTTAAATTATACAATACAAATATAAACTATTGCATTATATATCATCGTTAAAATAAATATTATTTTTCATTTTGATAATCAGTATAGTCTGAAACAGTTATGTAGCAAGAAAGCTTTTACTTTTAACGTAAATTTGTGTACGAATTTTAATTATTTATTGTCATCTGGGAATTTGTTTTAAAGTAACGTACGAGTTCATGTTTTACCTGTAAATTTTTAGTAATGAGTTGTTGATACTGACTGATGAATGGGATTTCTAGGTCCATATTCATTCTGTATGTACACTCTGACCCAGAATAAATGTCACAAACTTCTAGGGCTTTTAGGGGGAGTCAGAGATTATCAGTTTCCCGTCGAACACGTGATCGGAAATTTCTTATTACACATGTGCCAGTGCCTCTGATTGGAAGGCAAATCATTATGCATTGGTGTTTGGCAGGTCACGTTCTGATGCAGAGAGATTTTGTATACCTGTCAAACACCACTGTATGATGGATTGCCTACAAATCGGGGGCAAATGTTACATACATAACTTCGTTATAAGAAATTTTCTACCACATGCTCATTGAAAAACTGGGAGGCTTACACACTAGGGAATGATGGAGGTTTTGTTTCATTAATGAAACTCCATCAACACAAAACCTAGCAAATGTGTTACTGCTGGATTGTTTGATTAGTGATTCCGTGAGTGCCAACAGCTGTCATTAGTCCCGTAAGTGTAGTGTAAGTTTTATCAAAGGATGTGGCGATGATTTCCCCCGCAGGCTGGCGAGATCCGGCGCCTACCTTCGTCAGCTTGCGGGGATTGTCCTTGACCAGTTACCTCCCACCATCAGGGCATCGCTCCAGCCTCCACAAGTTCTAAGCTTCCGGCCGCTCTTTCGCGACGAATGGTAGTGTAGTTCATGTGTGTGTGTGTTAGAGGTGAGGATAGGTTAAGGAAGAGGAATGAAAGATCGCGCCCGGTCGGTGGCCCGTTTGTTAGGGTTCGTTCCGGCGTTCGCCTGTTAATGATCGGGGAAACCATGGAAAACTACCTATCAGAGCAACCGGCCGCAAGAATTCTCCTCCAGACAGTGAATGAATTCGACCCAGCTATGTAGTTAGTGTCGATAAAAACGGCACCATCGGGACTCGAACCCTAGGCACTGCAGGACTTCAGCTGATGCCCTGAGCCACCTTTGACAGTGTTACAGGTGGATAGGAGTATTACTCTACGCGTCTGCAATCTACAGGAGTCAAACCCATTGACAATGAAAAATGTAGAATTAATATAACATACCATGTAGGAAACGCGCATACCTTAGGGGACCTACGTTATATTCTGCAGTCTAGAAAATGCGTCCTTTTATTGTGTTTTTGGAGGCGTAGGCTCTTAGTACCGATACTCTGTAGTTAAAGGTGTTCAAAAACGTGAAGAATCTGGAATTTTATGTAAAATTAAATCGACAGATCTTCTGTCCAACTTAATCGCACGGATCGTGTTTCTGGTTTGCTAATAATTCACTTAGCGATTATTTACAGCACATTTAAAACGTACCATAAATATATAGACATAATTAAAATAAATAAATTATTTACAGCACATTGGTTTATTGCCAGCACATTTTACAAAACATCTAGACAAATAATTAAATTCAATAAATTATTTACAATGCAAACGAAACTAATAAAAAGTGTACTATTCATTTTCAGACATTTAGTTTTTTATCGCATCACTTGATGTAGATGTTGCATGAAGATTGTTCTTAATATCGAGCGTTTCCTGAGCTTCAGAGAGTAAGCTGTTTGCGACCAACGCTGTTGCAACCACACCGTACCCAACGGAGATTTTGTTTCTCTCAGTTGAGGTAAATAGCTTGTTTTGAGATATGTATTTTGACTTAAGGAAAGTCAAAGCTGTAACATCACCTCGATTAAAGGGTCACCTCCTTTTCTTGAGCCATTTTTTGTGGAACCAACTGACTTTTGCACAAGGCACGCGTAAATATTCCCTCTTTTAAGTGCTCGCCTGGTTCCGCGGCCAGCAACGAAGAATATTTCGTAGATTAACCTATTTCAAGACAGTCACAACTATCTGACGGCTTCACTATTTTGAACCGTGAAACTATGAAAAATAGAAGAGTGACATACGTTATTGCTGATTCAGTTATTTTCGCGAGATGCATTGTCATATTACTAACAACGGTGATTTCTAGAGTTGTTTACCTTTGCGGTGTTGCGTGAAATTGTAATTATAATGAGATACGAATGAACTGTTTTTATCTGGAAACTGTCATGTATCCTATACATTTTTGAATACTTGTTAATGTATCGTTGAAAGTTTTAGCTCATATTACTACAAGTAAAAAGAGCCATAATCATGCTACTAATTGGCTGAGGAAACTCAGAAGTTGTTTTTTATTTGAGAAGAAAATATTCCTTCCTCATACCGTTGGTAGAAAATTTGATGGCCAAAAAGTGTGTAAATCAGGCAGTAAAGTAAGATATGATAAACCAAATGATGCAATGAAAGAAAAATTGTTTATTTAAACAAGATCCCTGAAAATAAGCAGAAAAAATTCTAATCCGATTAAATTAGAACAGAAAACGTTTCCTTACTTTTGTTATGAAAAACCTGGAGTTATAACAACAGGTAAAACAACATGAAATATTGAAAATGACAAGTCAGTGTAAATACATCTGGTTAGAGAGTTAGCTAAAACCTCATGGAGAAATGGAAACAAGAGTGGAAGAGGTAAGTTCTTTATGCAGTTTGGGAAGTACAGGAGAAGGAAATAAACGTAAAGGAATCATTTACTCTGATAGTGAAAAAAAGTGTTGTAAATTGGAAATTTGCAGAGGTAGTGAATTGTGAGTTAGATGAAATATGATTCTGAATATCTGAAGTTGGGTACGTGATCACTTTTTTTCTACTTATATGACAATTGGTAAGGGTGGAGTGGCCAGTTCTCGAAATTATATTGATACCTTGTTCTCTTCATTCTCTAAACGTTTACGAGTGTGTAGCAAAATATGAGTAACAGACTCAGCAGTTCAACACAACCTCACTGGTAATAACACCAAGAAAAATTGTTCCTAAACAACATAGAAAGTTTCCAAATTTTCTGATACACAACAGTTCATTCGTTACAATTCCACAAAACAACTATGGTGATCACATACATGCAAACAATTCATCGTTCCAACATGATCAATGCTTTTTCGCAAAGAAGGCGTTTTAAATTGCTTCCAACAGCAGTTTCAGGGAATCATATGAAAAAGAACGATAATTACCATGGTGGAATCAAGCGTTTCGTATGAATACAATGAAGTGAAATAAGGGTAATGAAAGAGCAAAAATTCAAAATACGTCTTGAAGTTTCTTGGAGATTTCATGTGTTACTAAAGAAATGAAACAGTCTACGTATTAACATTAGAAATATGCTAATAGATTTATGTGACTTCACATTGTCAAAAACTACTTTGACGTGGAGATATCGATGTCGGTTCACGGTGTTCGACCTTGGAGCAACAGGTAGCGGTGATTTCTTGCCTGACACGCCTCCCCCCCTATATAATGCGATAAAGAAGTGTGAGAAGTTTTTGAGTTAGTAGCATTCCAGGATAAATAACTTTTAAAGATTCATTTTTCATTTAACATGTCCATGGTCACTTCCTTTCTAATTGTAAGCTATTGTAGTGATCAGGTTAGTGATAGGTGTGTGTGTGTCACGATCTCATTGAAATACACCAGTATTTTCTATCCCTAATGTTTGTTAATTCCCCGCTTGCGCGAAGGTTAATTTGTCCGTTTTAAAACATTTGCTTCGTACGATATATTTATTATATTACCTTGATCATTACCAATAAATGTCGAACTTCTTCAGCCGAAGTGCTGCTCATGATTTGCTTAAACCACCTGTTTCGAAGAAATCAGCTGGGATGTAGAAGAAACACTCTGGCCATCAAGAATAATTCTGTTGATTTATTCTTTCTGTTCTTTATTCTGCTTCAACTTCTTAATAATATTCTATTACTGTATAAAACAATCCATGCGGTTTAGATGACATATGAGCTCCGCGGATTATATAATTTATTTTGCCTTCCACTCTCCTGCCATCCAATGAAATACAGTTGGTAACAGTCTTGTTTGTACAGTCCATAATTTGCTCGAAAAACATTAATTTTAAGTGGGAAATTAATACTAATTAAAAATATATTACAAGATAATTGAATAATTCCAATTAAATAAAATGTAACTTTGTATACCTAGAAGAAATAGCCTTGAATTTAACCACAACATGTAGTCGCTCGGGAACTAGCCGCTAGGAAGGTTTCCAAGCAACAAAATGTGCTGGTGAACTTGAAATTCAAGGCCGTTTAGTCTAGGTGTACAAAGTTACATTTTATTTAACTAGAATTATTCAATTATCTTGTAATATATTTATCATTAGTATTAATTTTCCAGTTAAAATTAACAATTTTCGAGCAAATTATGGACTGTTCAAACAAGACTTACCAACTGTATATCCAAGTCATACACTGAGTCCGATTGAGTCCACTGGAGTTGTCTTAGAGGCAGCATTACTGTTGTCTCTCTAGCGACTCTGCCTTGGAGAGCCTAGGTTTTAAGTCCCGATGGTGGCGGATTTTCGGTACTACCTAGGTCAAATTCATTTACTGTCTGAAGGAGAATTCTAGCAATCGGCTTCTCGGACTGGCAGTATTTCCACCATTTCTTCGATCAACCTCACGAGAATGCCGGAGCAGTATCTAAACAAACGGGCCACGAACCGCGCGCGATCTTTCCTTCCGCATCCTTATAATTTCCTTTTCTCTTACGTACATACACTTAAATGCATTTCACTACCACACGTGCCGTCCGAGACCCGTCGGGAGCTTAAAGCTTGTCTCGGCTGGGGCGCTTCCCCGATGGTGGAGATACCTGTGGTAGAAAACACTGCTTTGTACGTGATTTTAAACTCTCGTGATACCCCTAGTCCTGGTTGACCGCATCTCTGGATGACCAGCGTGCTGAAAGTAGCAGAGCATTTAGGAGGCTAGAGAAAAGAAGGATTTCGTCTGTATTAGATTAACAGGTGGGCAGGAATACCCATAGTTTAATCGTTAATAATCGTTTCATTTTACGTCTTCGTATAATTAACACTTATGAATTTTCTGAATCTCAGTTACCCATTAATTAATGCTAGTAAAATTTTAACTTAATAGTGGAGGAAGTGGTTTTGCGGTTACGGTTGCTTATCAGGGAAGTCACTACCATATGGGAAGCAATTCAGAGACTGAAGTTCTAAAAGAGTACATTGATTGGCTTGATATTTTCTGTTAACTTAATCTAAATTAAATGAACGTAAAACAATGTCTTAAATAACATTACGTATGACCGGAAATTCAATATTTAAATTTGAGAGAAACCTGGAAACAATGTTTAAATTTATCCTAAGTAACTGCAGAAAGTGCTCTTTTTAAAATATCTCTATTTTTGCATGTATGTATACTGTGTATAAATTTGATATGTTTATTATATACGTATACCATATTAATGGTATACTATATATATATATATATATATATATATATATATATATATATATATATATATATAAACGCATGCAATAAATATTTAATAATTAGGGAACGGCATTTCTCGTAATAAAAAAGCAAAATATGAACATTCACATATATAGTTTTTAAAATTGCTCCAAAAAGCATTTTACAAGCAAAGAACTTCGTGAATTAGATCTGGAAAAAGATTTGGATCTGTTGAAAGAAAGTTGTATCTGTACAGAAGGAATTGTATACTAGTTTTTACCACACCTAAGAGTTTTATTCGAAATATAAAATACGTTTGTTAAAATACAATGTTGTTACGAATAGACGGTGCAGCCAGTGATGGATCCCGGTTGGGGAGGGGGGGTAAGTTCGTGGCGAAGGTCCGATGATCATAGGAACGCGGTAGCATTACATTGCTTTGTAAGGAAGATGATTCCAGTAACATATATTGGAAACTCGAATCTGAAATATTCCGTTTTAAGAATAAATATATTAAAATATAACAAAACATGTAAGAAATATGTAGTTTTCGGCAAAGTACACTATTTCAAAATAAATCGGACAGTATTACATACTCAGTTTACACACGTTTAACACGCTCTGAACTTTTTCCGTCTGTACTTGGCGCGACAGCCGTTTACAGGCCAGAGCCTCCTAGCAGCGTCCCTGCCTCGCGCCATGGGTTTAAGGGGTACGTGTGGTTAGCACGTAGATATCCCTTTGCAGTATTCTGTTCTTCTCAAAATGAGGAGTGAATTTTCTCATCGTCACACAGCAACATGCTCTGGGACATTGCAAGGAAAACGCACACTACAATCTGCCCGTCCGGGAATCGAACTCGGGGTCGTGTCATGGAAAGCGAGCACGCTGACCAGTGAGTTAAACCCCGAGGCATCTGAGCCTATTAATACAATAAAATATTATGCGAGTATTCATTTTAATATTATTGTAATAATAAATACTCAAAACTGCAACAACAAATCCAGCATAATGTGTTTTTTCTGCGTTTACATCAATGATAAATTTGCATTAGAACTTCCAATAACGAAAATTGCACACTAAATAATATTCGGACGGGTGTACATCAGTCATTTTTGAAAACAAAGTTTTGTGCGAAAAGGGATGTAGTAATATCTTCCACTGTCGATCCAATGACTGTTCTAACCGACAGTTCTAACGGACAATCGAAGTGCTGTTAAAAACCAGTCTCTCCTTGAAGCACGTTGAAAGAATGCTTCGAGAAGGAAAGAACTGTGCCAAACAAACTGTGTCTTTCGAACTGTGCCAATTAGTTGTCTTTCACAATACAAAAGGCAAACGCTGTCATGAAGTCTCAAGCAATCTAAATATGAAGGAAAGCACGGTTTATGATATAATCAAGCGATTTAAAGCAGAAGATAGGATTGAGTCTCACAGGCAAAATGGACGTCCCCATAAACATTCTCGTCGGAAAGAAATCTTCGCCATCAAAAAGGTGAAAAACAATCCCAAATTATGTGAACTAAAGATTGCTGTAGATGTTATAAAAGATCTGGAGAAGGAAGTACACCCAGAAACAGTTGGAGTAATTCTAATAAAAGCAGAATTTCAAGTTTGCATGGCTAATAGAAAGCCTTTCATAAAGAAGATCAACAAGAGGAAAAGGCGGGAGTTTTTGGAGTCATATGAACACGAGGTCATTGAATGGTGGAATCGAGTAATATTATTTGCCAGAGTAAATTCAATGCGTTTGGACTTGAGGGAAGAACCCTGGTGTGGAGAAAAGCGAACACAATTATAAGAAAAGAATCTGCAGCCAACAGTGAAATACAGAGGGGGTACGTAATGGTGTGGGGCTGTATGGCGGCGGTTGGCGTTGGTGAGTTGGAAAAACTCAAATATCTGATTATGATCAAGGGTAATTGAGAAAAGTGCTGAAAAGTTGGCTCTTGGGCATAATGTTAATTTTTACCAGGACAATGATCCTAAGCACACGTCCTATTTGATTCAACTGTGGCTCGTCCTAAAGTTCTTCACCCTACCCCCAACCCCCGGACATCAATCCCATTAAAAATCTTTGGCGAAAATTGAACAGTGAAATGAGAACGGAGTCTATCGTCAACAGATAACATTTAAAAGTCCGCCTGCATGAAGAAAAGTGTAAAATTTTACCAGTTTTTTAGGAAAGTATTTTCATGCCCACCATGCCGTAAAGGTTGAATTAAGTGTTGAAAATGAAAGGATTCTTACAAGTTGTTGTTGTATTTTTTGTTTTATTTAGTTTTATTAATGGATTTCTATTATGTGTCCAAATATTTTTTGACATTTCGAATGATTAAGTGTTCTTTAAATTTATTTTTTAACGTAAAAATTAAACATGCATGTTGTGCAATGTATGAAATGTGTATCTTTTATTATTTACAACCCAAATTACGAAAAGTTTCATTTTTTTCTAAATAAAAGAAAATATAGTAAAATCGTTAGGTTTTGAATATTTTTTTGAGTGAGGGTATGTAAAAATATGTAATAATACCAAAATACTGTCAAATAAATGTGGTTCTCATTCATTTAGAATGTCTTGTACACTCTAAAAAATATTATTGAATTCAGGTATCTTGTTCCTCTAAAAATATGTGTTTAAATGACAATCCATTACATAGTTATAACCTTTTACAAAGACGCTTATGAAGCTGAAAAAAATTGCAATGAAACTGTACTGGAGCGAGAGGAATGAATTTGCCGCTTGCATGTTCAGTCACACTAAACCAGGGCGGTGGGGTACCAGGGAGAGTGACGCGAGTTCACGTAATCACAATGATTAATTTGTTTCCCACCAAGATAAGGGAAGTATTCTTCCTGCAGCGCAGATAGTCGAGAATTTCCCAGCGTGAAATGTTGCGTTATGAGCAACTGTGCTTTATTTCTGCTCGTTTCTGCTAGCGTTTCTAAAGGATTACGTTGTTCCCAGAGACCGACAGGATTTTCATCAATGATGCAAAAGAGAAATTGTTATTATTATACTTAACGTACAAGTGTCAAATAATAATTAATACAATAATTGAATGAATAACGATATATGTAAATTTCAATTTATGAATAAGTATTTTTTTTTGCATTAAAAATAACTTTTTCTAACAATCAAAACTTTCATGAATATGAAATAGATAAACAATTTTTACTTTCCTAAAATAAAATATTCATTAATATTGTATAAAGAATTAATCAGAAACACAATATTTTATTTTTTATAACATTAAATGTTTACAATAAAAAACGTTTTTTCGAATTTAATTGAAGAAAAAAACTTTGTATTTTATCACAAGTTTCCGCGCATTTTCTGAAGCAGTATCTTACGGAATTTCTTTTTGTGTTTGTCCTCATTTTCTGAAAAACAGGTGTCCCGTGTTTACTCAATAAGCAAGGTTGGGCAAAATACTTTAGATTTAGTATTTAAATACTTCGCCAAAATACTTTGTAAATATGTATTTAAAGACATATTGAAAATATATCATGTTTTGAATTGCTAAATACATACATATCTAAAATAATTGAAATACTCAATGTACAATAAATACACTTGTATTATATCTTTTTTATTGCAACGTTTTATTGGAATTGTCAATTGCAATAAATTAATAATTGGCAGTCATACAAATTTCTGAACAATAACTAACTATAAAATATTTGTATATAATAATATGTATGTATGTACAAGCAAACATACGATCCACGAATTTTATTTTTAATAAAGTATTTTAAGTATTTCTTTTTACTTTCTCGCCTTACGAATACTTCGTAAGAAAGGAAAGTTATGTAATCGTACGCCGGAAAACGGGGAATTTTCGCCAGAAAAACTCTTATAGCAGAGGTCTAGTTACGAAAAAGTGGATACAACCTGTTGCTAAATTTAGAAAAAATCCTCTATCTCGTGGTGTTGTCAAAATTCATTATTTGTTGGTTCTTGTTACTGCAAAATCGATTGACGGCAAAACGTCCGTCTGTCCGTCTGTGGTCAACGCTAGCGCCTAAACCGTTCGGCAGATTTTCTTCAAAATTGACATTCCCCGATCGTTTTTACTCTCTCAAGGCCTCTAGAATTTGAAACCGATATTTTAGTATTTGAGGGTACTGTACAAGAAGCCCATTTTGAGATTTTCAAAGTTAAAAGAAAACGGCTCCAAATGTTTTGATTATATTTTGTTGTTGAATAGTGCGAAGAACGTTGAAGGGAATGACGTAGGTATCATTTTCGTTGATAGGCCCAATTTTTCGAAAATTACAAAAAAAAACTGTTTAAAAACTGCAAAATTGAAGATAGAGATTTTTGCTTCAGACAAAGTCGGTTGTACAAAATTAGCACTTTAAATAAGCTCATGTATCATTTTTTGGAAAAATGAATAGTTTTTGCGTAATTTGCGATTCAAATTTACAAAAACATTTTTCTCAAAAACCGCTCCAAATTTTTTCTTTAAATTTTCTGCACGTGTGTAGTAAGGGATAGTAAATGTATAAATAAACTATTGGTGCTATAGAATGACACATACTTTCTCGCAGTAGTTATTTTTCAAATGCCGATCATCGGATAAATTATTTGGAGTAAGCCGTTCACTGCTGCCTTTCTTGGTCATATTTGAAAGACATGTTTTTCGCATGTTGACAATTACCTGCTTTCTAATGAAAGAACTGATACAATTACGTTTTGACTAAAATATAAGTAGTTCGTCCGCATGTCAGTCCCGTGGCGCGGCTGGTTAAAGCACCTTGGAGTTGAGATCTTCAGTAAGGAAGATGCCGAGTTCGATCCCCTGATGGGGATTTTAATTTGATGAATGTGATGTTGCAGGAAAAAACATTGAAGAGTGTAGATACTTTATTGAAAATCATTTGAAGTACTTCTACTCACGAATAGAATCAATGCAGATAAATAGACAGGACTTGTCTGTGTTTTCCCCAACTGCATCTTTTAAACAATTTTTCAACTCTGTTATTCGATTTCTGAAGCGTAAGACATGTCGAATCAACCGTTGTTTAGTATATATCTGTATGAACCAAATTTAAGTAAAATTATGATGAAATATTGAAAAAAATCGCCTTACGAATACTTCGTAAGAAGAGAACGTTATGTAATCAACGAGCTATGGGAAGAAGTGAAATATGTGCATGTTTTCATAATTCTGTGATCTCTATCCTAAACTATATTCTAGTCTATATTCTATATTCTAGAATTTTGAATACAGAAAAAAGAGCGTATTTTTCAAGTTTTGTTGACAAAATATTCGCTCCTATATAAAATATATTTTCAAAGGTAAATTAGCTGTAAATTTCTGTCCTTAACCCTCATCATGTTCTTCATGAAAGAATAATACTTTTTGCTGCGATAATATGGAAAACGATAATTTGAATAACTATATTTCCCACTGAAATTCAGAAGACGTGCACAAAGAATGAAGTTACATTTATGCCCAGAAGCAAAACAAGGGACCATCTCAGCATTTGCTCAAAGGATCAGGGAAGTTGGACGAAAAACCTGATCGAGATGGGGGCCATCAACCCAGAAACTGTGGTACAATACTTACAGGTTTTTTAGAATTATACAGTCCAAATGATAAATAATTACATTAACTATCATGTTGTTTAAGGTACGAACATAGCCAATCTAGAGCAATACCACGGATTCCATATGAAGATAATTTTGAAAGTAAAATGTTATGATCGATGACGTCAAAAGCTTTTGAAAGATCTAAAAATATTCCAATAGTTGCTTCGTTTTGATCCAATGATGAGGCAACATCTTTAGGAAAAGAAAAAATGGCTGTTTCCGTAGATTTTGATTTCCGGAATCCATGTTAGCAATTTGAAAACGCGTCGTGTTTATTGAGAAAGGTTTCCATTCGCACATAAAAAAGTCTCTCTAATATTTTTGAAAAAACTGACAAGAGAAATTGGCCGATAATTTTGAATTTCATTTTTGTTGCCATTTTTGAAGAACGGCTTAATCTTAGCTGTTTTAAAAATATCTAGAAAAATTCCGGTGCATAAGGATGCATTAAATATGTGAGTTAACGGGTGTAAAACGGCTGGCGCACACGTCTTTAACAAACAATTCGGAAATTCTCGAAACCGGCCCAATATTTATTTTTAATTTACCGATTATTTTGAGAATTTCATAGGAAGAGGTTTCGGAAACGAACATTGTGTCTAAGATTTTTAGGGAAACGTCAGATGTTGAATTTTGTGGCTGAAAACCCTTAGTGAGATCGACAGCAATTCTCGAAAAGTATTGGTTAAAGAGACTAACCACTGTTGCCGGATCGTTCACATCTCTATCGTTATCTTTTAATACAAAATTCTCTACGAGTTTTCTAGTTGATATCTATAATAGAATTATGGAGGAGCACTTGCGTATTCTGCAAATTTATAAAGAAAATATGGATTTAAAAATGTCCATACACAGGGAGAGACTAGAACAGGAGAAACTCAAACTGAGAAGTTGAGAAAAGAATCTGAAAAAAATGCAATTTTAGTTTTTAAATTTATTAACACAATAAAATTGTTTTATTATTTCATTGATTAGCATTTCTCACCAACATTCCAAAATAATTTTCTACTAAATTATTTCTTGCTTGAAATGTATCTCTTCGACCTATCTCTTCTATATTTTGTTAGGAGCAGAAATTGGCTGATTAATTGTAGAAGAGACGATATTTTTAGGAAAGACGTGAATTGCCTGTGTAATAATATAAAGCTATGTTCTCTTCACTTTGAAGAGAATCACTTCGTAAACTCTCAGAGGAAAAAGCTGGCATGGAATGTTGTTCCAACCACATTTGATGTGCCGAATAAACACTAAAAAGGAAACTTCTCACAAGAAATAATGAGCTCAAACTCAAGAAGAGTGAAGTTTGCTCTGAAGATAGTGTTGAACCTATTCTGGATACATCTGCTTGTAGCAAGGAAAATTGTCTACACATTTAAGAAGTGAACATGTAGCAGAAACTTCAGAAGAAATTGCCTTATAAACAAAACAATTGATCAAATACGACAATGTAAATACAAACCAGCACAAGTTGGGGAAGCAAAAGTGTAGGGGACTTCGAAAATGTAAATGTGTTTGTAACTGTAAGCAGAATATGAGTAAGTTAGGTCGTAAACAAGCTGTAAAAGCTGACAAAGAGAAACCTAAATGTATAGGTTCGAGATACATGACCAACGAAGCAGTTAATGAGCTGGAAAGCCAAATTAGGGGATCCAATAATAGTTTATTAGGTATTAGATGGAATGATGAAATAAAATTGTTCGCATTAAGAAATTTATATTACAGTGATCAAGGTTGTAAATTTCTATATCAGTATTTTCAGTTGCCATCAGTGAGTACCCTGCAAAAATATGTAGAGGGAATCAGAGTTCCCTGTGGCATTAATGAAAACATATTTCAACTTCTAAAATCAAAAGTTGAAACACTTCCTGAATGTGCCAATATAGTGAATTTATCTCTTGATGAACGTCAATGGTGAGTAACATGAAATATGGTACTGCTAGTGATTGTATAATTGATCATTAAGACTTCGGTTTGAAACGTTCAATGAAAGTGGCTAATAGAGTACTTGTGTTTTGTGTAAATGGAATTTTTAGTAATTTTAATCAGTGGCAGTGGCGTAGCGTCAGTGGACGCTAAGATGCTGAGCATCCCCACGTCAAGTATCAAATATTGTATCGATAAACTTACAAGTGGTTCATTGAGCGAAACACATTTTGTATTCATATTAAAGAGGTTTCCTGTGATTGAATTCGGCGCGTTGGTACAAGCTGGCCTCTGATTGCTTGGATGCTAAAATGGTTCTAGCATCTGCCAAAAGATTGCGAAGGGCAATGACGCATGCGCAGACGGTGAGGTTCCCCCCTCCCCACTTCACCCCTCTCCCAAAGATTCACGAGTTTCTGACGCTAGCGTACGACCGAGCGCACGACTGACCAGGACGAGGCGTATGAGCAAGAGGTGTATAAGCAAGTTGCTCGTTTGTGCACGAGAGCGCAGCACACTTGACACTGCCAGTGAAATATTTTTCTTTCTCACTTGAGATTTTCTGCTTGGTCAAGGGTACTTAATAGGAGAAATAGTGTTTGCCTACTAATTCTTAATATCTAAGAAGATGCATTCTTCATAAAATATATTAAATATTATTTTGGTCTGAAGTGTATAAATTCACAAGTGATCTCATTGCCAATCACGCATGAAAATTAAAGCTGAGCCATTGCATAATTTGCTTTCAAGAACTCTCCTGACATAAATCTGCTGAAGTATTGTTACATTTGATTTGATAACATAGATTCTAGAGAACATTAAACATAATGTGTACAGTTAGCGTTATTGTTGAGCATTCCCAAACGCGCGGGTCAGGCTACGCCTCTGATCAGTGGCATATTTTTTTACTTGTAATGGAGTGATGGTTAATGATTTACTACTACTATTAACTAGTGTGAGATTGTGGTAAAAGGTAAGAGGCTTGGAAAAATAACACTACCACAATCTCACACTTCGCTGATCACTTAATTCTAAACAAACACACATTCGACCAACACACTCATTTCCAGATTTTAGAAATTGAAAATAGGTACGGGCACAGAATAAAATTAGAATCCATTCATATACACAACCACCTAAAGAAACAGAACATGACTTGTCTCAACCAACAGATCCCTGAACTTTCGTCATCTCTACTAAAATTAGCCCAATCTGTACGTACACCCCTAACTCCACCCTCCTTCGACTCCTCACGCCTCCACCAGCCGCCTGGCTGCCGCACCGCCCCCACCACGCCCTACTTCTGTTCTCTTAACCCATTATTGCCCATTGCCCCATTAATGGGGCGGTCGATAAAAGTATTTATATTTTTATTGTGAATAGTAATTTCTGAGAGCTTTCATTTTTAAATTTAAGAGTTGGCATTGTTGATTAGTCCAACGACATATTTCGTCTGATGACCATTTAACTGCCGATATGTAGCGTTGAGCTTCTGTGGAATTTTCTGCCATTATGTCGCGCTCTGAGAGGTACGTTATTTCTATATTCTATTGTGTACTTTATTGAATCTTTTGTATATCAATATTATTCTAAAAGATGCTTTTAACGAATATTAACCTTATTTTTACGATATAAATATCCATATTTTGTATGTTAAGAATTTAATATAGATGTATGTAATATAGATGTTTGTATGTGAAGTATTTAAAATGCGTATTTCAAATACAAATATTTAAATACTGCCCGACCCTGTCAATAAGCATAAGCAGTTGACTAAATTCCCTGTCAATGTTTATATTAAACTGTTTTTACCTGATACAAGGTGGTGAACAAGCTCTCAGTGGAATAAGAAATGCATGGTGGAACAGCAGAAGTGTTGCTCTGGAATTAATTTTCGAAGGGTTAATTGAAAAAAAACGTGAAAAGGACAGTGTTATATATTATACGAAAGATGATCAGTGTGTATTTCTTGAATTCCATATTTTTACTTTCCCGCGTTACCTTTTTTCAAAAGATGTGTTTGAGGAACAGATTTCAGTAAGGTAAAAATCTCTATTTATAATATTTTAGTTGTAGGAAGACTCCGAACAAATTTTGAAGTTTTGCAATTTTTGAGAAATCAGGAATTTTAACGAACGTGAGACCTGCACCATTCTCTTAAACGTCCTTCACACTTCAATAACAAAATTTCATCAAAAACGTTGGAGCCATTTTTTTGAAATTTTTGAAACTGTCCCAGGGACTTCATGTAATGAACCTCCCAAAAGTAAAATATCGGTTTCAAATTCAAGGAGCTGCGACATCAGCCAGATCGATTGGGCAATATCAATTTTGGAGAAAATCGGCTGGACGGTTTAGCCGCTACAGTTGTTCATAGACAGACGGACAGATATTTTGCCGTCAATCAATATTTTGGAAACAAGGACCCATTAAACATGGATTCTGACTACAACACGTGTTAAAAAATTTTCTTCTAAATTGATCAATTGTATTTATACACTTTTTCGTTACCAGGGTCCGACAATAAGAGTTTTTCTGCCAAAAATTCGCCATTTTTTCCAGCAGCATGTCAAATATTTCTCACTACTGCGTAAGCTTTTTGAATGATCAAAAAGAAAATACGAGGACAAACAACATTCGTGAGCTCTCTTTTGTGAAGTGTCATTTTCATTTCATATGTAGCCCGTTTATTTTCACATCTGCACATCAATTGCATTTGGTGTGTTTCTCAAACAGTTGGGTTGATATTCGAATACATTATTATATAATTATAGTGTTGTTCTTCAGTTGAAAAAATCTAAAGGAAAAGTTAGCATTCTTGAATTGAGTAGGCAAAGAAAGTTAATATCCAGTTATTACACTGCAAGCAACCGGGGATGAGAAAAACACTCTAGTGGTGAAAGAAGAGGAGAGTAGGACAGCTACACGAGATCTATTGCTGAAAGAGCTCGGTTTACCAGAGACTAAGAATATGTAAATAAATATTACAGATGTCTTTTGAAACCGAGGCACAAACAGGAATTGGCAAACCATCTAAAGAGAAAGATAATGTGAACCGTAGAACTAGCATCTCAGTTAGCGAATCAATGCTAAACACCAGCAGCTACGGGAGCGCAATATTTTTCCCTTTCTGTGCATATCGATGCGCTTAAGTCAACAGATTTTTATAGATTATGAAAGATCACTTTTAGGCCGCATGAGATTTCTAGTAAATAATTACAATGTTTTCTATATTTTGTAGTTATTAGAGAGAGTTGTTGTTGAGGGTTAGCACGATTAAAACTAATCAGCTCATCTGTTTGTTACTAGCTTGTCAGTTATAAACTTAAGCCAGTTGTCAATTTTTCTTATAAATGCAAATAACAACTATCTGATGTTTTTGTAGTTGGATAAGAAAGGGTCACTGAATCAATCGTCGGTCATCGAAAAAAATCTTAAAAAAGTACACAACAATTTGTGTTTTAAGAGAAACCTTTGATATTTTTTTCGAGCCTGTTTCGGGCTTCTAAGACACAGTAAAAAATATTTCTTGATATTTTTTTTCGAAAATATTTTTTTGTGTTTGAATTTGGGCCTGAGAAAAAATTAAAAAATGTTTTTCTAATAGTCCAAGTTGTGTTCTTATTTATCATATTTTTTTCAGTCTGATAAAATAGTGTTAAGTTGTCGAAAAAAATTGAAATTAAAAAAACACGTTTTTGGACGTATAGGGGTGTGGGTGGTGGGACGGAGGCTAAGAAACCTTTCAAAAATATTATTTTTATGTTAGAATTATAGTGTAACCATTCATATGTAATTTGGTTGAGGGGAACTTTTTACCATCTTATCGGGGGGGGGGACCCTTTGGGTTAATTATTTTCACAATTAATATGTACAGTTTACTGTATACGTCATACGCCCATGACAAGGGGGCGGATTTTAATGAAATGTCATACTTTTTATTTTAGCTTTCGAATAATGCTTTTTAGTATAGACATTCATTATATGTTTTGACAAATGGAAAGGACCCATTTTTATAGTACATGTTTTTCATTTTGCTTCGATTTCATCTAACAAGGCAATTCTTACCTTTTCTCGTCATTTTTATATCATTTTTCGCGAATTTCATAGATTTTAAAATAATCTTAAAGGTACTTTCTTTAAATAATACTTACAGTTCGATTTCTTCGCTCAGAAAGTGTAATGTCAACCGTTGTGAGAATTTAATCTAAAGTACCTGTGACGCCTATTAGCACCATTGGCGGTTCGGCGGATTCCACGACAATAAAAGACGGTTTCCTGGTCCAGTCCGAAACAAAGGTTTGCAAGCTGAGTTCACTTGAACGAAAGGAAGAAGCCTACTACTTCAGTAACACATCTAACAGCTTGTGTTGTTCATCTGACCTAGTTTTGATAAAATTTGTTACGTCATTTGTCTTTGTTTTTAAGTCATTTTTAAACATTTTAAGAGCACTTTATTGATAATTTTTGATGACGTTTTAAGTCATCAAAATCTGCCCCTTATTCATGATTATCAATTATATATTTCAGAAAACCTTTCTTTGTGAGAACCAAGTTTTGTGAAAGCGCAGGATGTCTGAACGAGGTATAGCGTCTGTTTTCAACAGCGAAGGCGGTGAAAGGATGGCAGGTTTGTGTTATGGTCAATAGAGCTACAGTTGCGAAATCCCAGGGACACAACAGAGTGTACAGTAAAATTTATTAAAAAGAACTACTGGTTACAGAATTAATATTTTTTCGGAGTATTTATAATACAAAATTGGTGAAATTTATTAGATTGTTTGCAGATATCATTTAACATTAGAAGTAGTGTCGTGTTTGAAACAGATATTTTGTGTAAATCAACACTCAAGACTCTTTTTTCATACTAAAAGAACCAACTTACCTTTCTAATGTGTCACTTTGTAGTAATACGATTTTTTAATTATTAACTAAATGTTGCGGGGTTCAAAACTGTAATTGCTGTAAAAATGCAAATTTGTAGTGATATTTGGGAACCCTTAAGAGAAAATTCTATCGGTATTATGTAGGCTCTCACAGAGAGCAAAACTAAAATTACAATTTTAAGTTCTAATGAAAATCTTGAATTTTAATTTAATACAAAAAATCGATCCTAAATTTCTCAAAAATGTAGAGATAATTTCTCGTGCCATATATTTGAAAGTTTTAACATCTTAATTCTCTAAATAATTTAAATAATCTTGATTATTAACAAATCCAAATGAATTTTACATTAGCTCACAATGCACAGCTTTGATTTATTCTTGGAATGTTTATGTCCAATACCACATTGCCAATGCTATTCGTCAACTTTCTCTTTAGCTCGATTTATTTTTCTTTATTGAGAAATAGGTGACAAATATTCGAAAAATGTCTGTATAATGATACTTCAATGTGCGTTGAATACTATTTTTGAATGTGTTGTTTTAATTTTTTAACTTTATGTCTATTCAATAATTACAATACCAATGTCAAGTAGATCTAAATAGCGAACGTGGCCACCTGAATTAAAACCAGTTTTGACTAATATAAAGGAAGTTAAATGTTTTTACAGGATATAACAATGTTTCTACAGAGTCATACTCGGTATTGGGCTAAGGGAATATATTAAAACTTCTACGATACCATCGGTTCTCTAAAATACAAAACAAAAAAACAAAAGAGAGAGAGAGGGAGAGAGAGAACTTCAAAGGATTTTAGAGAAGACAGCAATACCCTTCTCTGGTACCTTTTCTGTTGGGTTGAAGACTTTTGGGTTGAAACGTAAATTTCCAAAATGTAAATATTCTATTGTTAATTCAATTTTGCCCACGAGCAAACTAAAAGGAATCCATTTATGAGAACCACTTACCTACAATAAAACTTTTCCATCTTTCCATCATTGCTTCTAGTCTTGTGGAAGATCTATTCTTTTTTTCGACGTAATTCAGGTAATATTTCGAAAATCTGCCTTCGAAGACAAATCCATGATTGGAATAATTATTGTCTTTCATTTTCCTCGGAGATTTCCAAGTGACTTTTTGTCTTATCTGACGCTGCAAGATGATGCATCGCTTTGGCGCATGACAGAGAGACCTATGAACTACTCAGAAGTGAAATCCTTTGTCAATCACTACGCAAGAGGCGTACGTCACGTTGACAACTCGGTTTGTTCGATATGAATTCCTGAATGAATAGGATTTGTGCATGAATATGATAATTATCTGATATTCCGAGTGGTGAAAGAGTTTATCTTTCTTCCTCATTGAACAAACAACGTGAAATTAAATGTTTTGACTTTATTTTTTGTACTGTTAGCTACGAGTATAAAAATCTAATTCTACCAGAAAAACAATATGATTATTCAACATGTCAATCCCTAGGAAGAAACATTAGCATTATTTCTAATAATTGTATGGCGAAGAACCGATTTATGAAATGTATTATTTCAAATTTTAGACCTCTCACGTTCAGTAATAGGTCACACAAGATTATTTTTCTACCACATCTTTGATCGACCAGAACACCTGACTACCGATCAGGCATCATCTCGTAAACTGGTCCTTATTTTTTTGTACAATAATGCTGGAGAAATGATCTTCAAATTTTGCGTAATCTGGAAGATTACGCTGATAAGAATTTTTGAAAATGGTCAAGTGCACCTCAAGTGATTACCCAGATAAGAAAATTTGAAAATGGTGAAGTGCACCTCGATGTATGTGGGCAAGAACACGGGTGGTTGGGGGGACTGGAAATTCCAAACTCTAAAAATATACAATACATTTATTGACATAACCACTTCTCAGCAATTCAGTACAAACACAAGTCCACACCGCAGTCTACAGGCATGATTTAATCACATTCAACATAAAGAAGGAAAGAAATAATGGAAAAATTTCGGGTCTAATTTTTTGGTCTTCTCGGTCGCGCTGGGCCGAGAGTAGCTTCTACGCCTGGGGTCGGCCTTGCGCGGGGCGGTTTAGCTGTTCTAACCCACAAGAGGTGATAACTAGACCTCGGATTTTAGGACAAATGCTTATTTATTTCCTTTAGGATGTTGTGAAAAATAATTGCAGATGTTTATGAATCTTGAGACAATAGATCTACTGAAAGCGTCTAACAGTGCCTAAAATGTCCTTACAGGTAGGTTAATGCCTATTTTAATATATTTTTGCCTAAAACAAGTAATTTACAAGAACGATCATATTTTAAAAGCTAATTTTTGAAATTCGTTTTACGAAACGCGAATACTTTCCCGAATATCCTGAAATGCAAATAGTATGTGATCGAATACGCAATCGACAACGCACCGAAATCTCTCATCCAAAACACCGAACAGGAGCCCTGCAAGTCACCATAATAAGGATGTTTCACGCTCGTCTCCGATCAGCATGCACATCTTAGGCAATTGAACCCCTTAGACAAAGAAAGTGGGTGCTTTGTGTTGCACCCATTCCTGGTGGAGCTGCGCTGTTGACAGGTTGAGGCTTATCGTCGCAGCGCATCGCCTTCGAAGTCCAGGCGACGCAGTCGGACAAAAGCTTACTGTCGGAAAGCCGAAGATTACAAAATACGGTCCAATGGTACCAATTTGTTTTGTTTTATTTGTGTGTGGGGGGGGCGTATGAAGACGTTCCAGAAGAAGTGAGCATAAGAAATGTGACGAAATTTGTTTGCTCCTATCAATCTGCTTCAGTGAAAAGTTCATTTTCAGCTTTCAAATGATTTTAATAGATAAGACACAACCTTAGTGTAGAAAATATTGATTATATTATTATACTGCTTATTATGAAAGTGAATAGAATATACTTGTAGTCTCTCTCATAAATGTAAAAATACGTTTTCATGTGTAATAAAAATTGCCTAATTTAATACTTTTGTAATCAGTTCTAGATGCCAGAAATATAACTTTTTCATGTATAATTTTTTGCCTCGCTTATTCATTTTGTAACCTAATTTAAGTAACTAATATGACAATTTTCATGCCTATTAGTGCCTAATTTCGTAATTTTGTTACCTATTTTATGTACCTAAATCATCACTTTTTTATGCCTCAAATTCCGAGGTCTTGTGATACCCGCCTGAGGCCCAGGGACGCGGAAAATCCTCTCCCAGCGTGACAGGAAAAAGTTATGTGGGATGTCCTCCTCTCGAGAAGGAAGCCAGATCATGTCCGACAAAAATACTGCGTGAGTCACCTGCATGCGGTCGACCGTGTACCGTTTGTTTGGATGTCGACTGACTGCTTCGCACTGAGAGACGAAATCGCTTTCAGCTTTGCGAGCGAGATTTGGTAATGAAAGACCTTTTATTATAAAATACTCAGAACATTTCTTTATTATCTTATTGGTAAAGATAAAATACAATGAAATAATCATTAAGAAAAAACGTATTTCATAGTTCTTCTACACAGTAAATCAGTTGTAAAATTATCAGAAACGTTTACGGGCTAGTGCAGAAAACAAGTAATAACAATCCTAATTTGAAGTATCGAGCAGGGGCGAACTTACAGTGTTTACCACGCAAATTCACCCAAATACGTCTCTGGGGATAAAACGAATTTGAAGTCACAGCTGAGCCATTCCACGTCAAATCGCACAAGAGTTGACACGACATTTTTTTAAATGCACGATATTTTTTTCTTAAATCTGGACATCAAAAAAAGAGACACGTATTTTTTTATTTGCCTGAAAATTGATTATTTGAGTAGTTATGGCTATATTAAATTTTGGAATTTATAGGTACTTCACAAAATAAGATCAGTTATTTCTCCGAATGTACCAAATATAAAAATTTCTGGTTTGTGTCATTTAATACTTTGAAATGTGTATTTTTTTCTCTGTAAATAAATTTTTCGAAAAATATTTTTTTCATTTAAAAAATGTATTTTTTTTAAAAAAAGTAAAATTTCTATATAAACTCGATGAGATAAAAATTTGAAAAAATATAGGCGTATTCCTTGTTCAATTTTCTATAAAATACAACAAGAAAAAAAGTGGGCACTTCACACATACAGTTCTAAGAAAATACATTGTAAGTATGAGGGTGCGCTCTTCCTACCCATGCACTAACGAATTGTGTTCGGCCAGTCTTTGATGCAAGTGCTGAAGAACTAAAAAAAGTATGACCGTCTGCCTGATAAGGATTTCAAGAGTTATTAGTATTTCAGATGTTCACTCTGGCCTCAGAATGTATGACACTGTGTCATACGAATTTTTGTAGGTAACATCGTGGGTGACTTGTGGGTCATCTATGTTCTTATGGGTGAGAGCGAAACGAATTGAAATATGAGTCATTCCACGTCAAATCGCACTCGAATTGACACGACTATTTTAAAAAAATGACACGAATATATGGCATTCATTCTGGACATCAAAAAAAGAGGCACGTGTTTCTTTATTTATCTGAAAATTGTTTATTTGTGTAGTTTTGTCTATATTAAATTTTTAAATTTACGCGTACTTTGCAAAATATGATTAATTGACACTCTGAATGTACTTAACGTAAAAATTACTGTTTTGTTTAATTTTTTGATATGTGTATTTTACTCATCTGTAAATTACTTTCTCAAAATAAATATTTCATTAAAAAATTGTAATTATATTAAAAAACGAAAATTTCTTTGTGAACTCTCTCAGATTAAAATTTGAAAAAATAGGCATATTTCTTGTTCAATTTTCTACAAAATATAACAAGAAAAAAGTCTGCGTCCTAAGAACGGGGTGCCATCCTGACCTTGCTCGTGAAATACAATTGACCACTTGTCAAGGGACATGGTAAAGTTTTCTCAACATTAGTCGCAATACGCAATACTTATGAAGACAAGAGTGCTAGTATTTGTTCTGTGAATCGTATTGTGCAACATCAGTGGCGATCAGTGTATGAGATAGATGTTTCAATCCATTTAAACTTTCTGATCACGATTTTTTAAAAAGAAAATCTCCAAGACGCGTGAGCCACGATTTGCTGGTGAATTTACATGAGTCATTAGATTGGCGAATTTGTGCCATTTCGGAAGAAAGGGAATCGGCTTCCAAAACTGCCTTTTCTTAATGAAGATAGCGTCGAGATCAGTGGCTCCCGTGGCATTAACGAAAGTAACGGAACGTCCAGTGAAAAAAGTGGAAATCAAGGAAGTACAATTTAAGCTCTTCAGATAGTTCGTCAAGTGTCTGCGAAATGAATAAAGAGAAGATAAACAGGAGTTTAATTGCAATAGGAGAAACCCCCGCCAAGAAAAGAAAATTGGAACAAAATGGCATCCCCATGAGAAATTTTAGAAAGTACAAAGTGCCAACACAGATAAATTTTTTCACATTGAAGATCCTTCGACGTCCATCGAAAAATCAGACAAAGATACTATTTAGTAACTTAACGATTACTTTCACTCAACAGATGACATGACGTTGAAAATTTAAATTTTGACAATTTTTGAAAGTTGGACATACAATAAATTAAACGACTTTTTGCAGCAACCGAACGCATGATAAAAGTGTCTAAAACGTTGGCTGAAGAAAATGGAATTTTGTCCAGAACTGAAGTAAATTCGGTAAGGCATTAAATCTGTGCATTGTGGCGAAAGTTCAGGAACTCTATGGTATGCAAGTACTTGTTTTTAAAGTGAATAGTGAGGGACCAGAAAATTTTAAAATGTCAGTCAAAACCTGAGTCAAGAATCCGTCATTTAATTATTTATAAATTTATTAATTATTTATAAGTATATTAATATTATTTATATGTATATTAATACACATAAATATTATTATTTATAAATTCAATCATGAAATTTCACCACCTCAAGAAGTACTTAAATTACTGCTTCATCTAAAGAAACCGACGACCAGTAACGCAAACAACGTGTCTATTGCAGCAATCTATTACACACCGGTTCGTAAAATATTAATATCTTTTAAAGTTACTGAAATCCAACTTTGATTTTTTCTGGACTTATTATCAATACTTTAGCGCGTTTATAAATATTTTTTTAAAATTTTTATCTCATCGAGTTTACAAAAATATTCAATTTTCAAAATTTCAGTTTTTGAAAAAAATTGAAAATTCAAAAAATTATATATTTTGCAAAGCTTAAAAATTAACATGTTTTTAAGTTTCGAATGGAATTTTAACGGAATTTCTATAATTGGTGTATTAAAATATATGATATTTTTAAATTAGTGATGCGCGTCATTTTTAGCAAATTTCATTATACAATATTTCCGAAAATAATAAAGTTAGAAAAAAATAAAAATACACGTGTTCACTTATTTGATCATATAACAAACAGAAAAAAATAGAAAATAAATAAAAATATGAAGGTCAAATTTTGGTCTTTTTGTGCGATTTGACGTGGAATGGCTCGACAATGACGAATGCAGTTACAGACGGCGGGTTGCTGTCGAATATGGAGTAGGGATACGACATCGATGTCGATGTTCTTATAAAATCATCGATGTATTTAACATCGATATTCTAGAGCCGATTTTTTAACATCGATATTATGTACTTGATGTTCTTACGTGCTTGATATATTTAAGTGGAAAAAAGTACTAATCATTACAAAATTCTATAATATTTTTCAGATATCCATAAACTTAATATTCTTCAGACCAAAGCGACCAGAGGTGAAAAATAAATAAAAGTAAGTGTTCGTCAATAAAGAAGCCTACATAATTGTTGAATTATCCAATCAGATACTTTAAATTTTGTTAACTATTCTAATTATTTTTTAACCATGTTGGGTCTTAAAGATCTCAATTAAATTAATAAAGGAAACCATTTTAAATTAAATCCCCTCCCCACGTGAACTTCGATGGTTACTAATCCCGTTTTAAAATCATCGTTGTTTAATAACATCGATGGTTTTGGTTCGATGTTTTATTAACATCGATGCTTTAATTTTGACCATCGATGGTTAGAAACGTCTATGTTCTGTTGATGTCGTATCCCTAATATGGAGGCGGGCAAAAGTGTAATTGAAGGGGGAGATGGCATGTCGGGGGCCGTTCCGGGAAGTACATTTTCAAATATACTTAACAGAATGTACTTTAAACCAGTGATGTCAATGCCTTCTACTTGGGGCAGTGGCACGCGTTGTGGCACCATAGCATGCCACGAGCTTCTCTGGGCAACTAGCGTCGGGAAAGGGAACTATTTGTAGTAACCCCGCCGTTTTATAATAGGCATGACGTTCTCTGTGTGGCGAGGTGATGAACTTCGTGAAGGGGCGATTTCGTCGTGGCACTCGTACCACGGACTCCCTCTCGTGGCATCGACCTTGACAACACTGCTTTAACCTTCCAGCGGGTGCGCTGTCGTAAATTTTACGACAATAGCAGATTTTTTTGTTTTGCTATCAACTCATTGTTGCCAAAGACTTCTGCGTTCTTGGCATTCCTTGCAGATATCTTTAGTGATGCATTCCTGCAGCCACTGTTTAGTTTGCACGCTATATTCAGTTTTTGTAATGCTCTATTCGGGATAAGTGCATAGTGACGTAAACTTTACGCTGCGCTGTTGTGCTAAAATATTGTATAATAATTTGGCCTAATCGAAATTTTCTGTAAAATGTCGAGATAAAAAGAGTTCATGTGAACGGAAATCAGAATATTCTTCAAGAGCTGTCTGATCGGAGGAAGATCACGAATTGAATAGTGACGGTGACAGTAAACGAATGTAGAAAATATAGACGAGCATCAGAACGATACTGGATCGGAAAAATATATTTTTGATACTAAATACGAACGTTTATCAACGGATAGGTTTTTTGGTAGTAAACATCATTTTTAGATATTATAATGCGACATACAATTCCATTGTTCTACAGTTTCTTTGATTTTTTCAAGAGTCATTGAATGTCGTAAAATTTACGACACGCGCCTGCTGCTGTGAACATTTTACGCGCCCCCGCTGGAAGGTTAAACTAATATTGACGTGTTATGTATCATGTTAGAACCAAAACATTTTACTTCGAAAAGTTTCATATTTAAATCATCGATGACATCATTGACATCGAAATCGTTTTTGGAGAGGTATCGATGTTTCGCTGAAATGAGCCATCCGTAGCGGGCGTGCGGGCGTCAGCGGGCGGCGGCGGCGTACTTGAGGCGCAGGCCGTCGGCGGGGCCGAGGGCACCCAGGCGCACGAGGGCGGCGCGCGAGCGGCCGCGGCCCAGCTCCGCGATCAATGCCTGGCCGCGCCAGCCGAAGCGGCGCGCGTACGCCGGCCGCAGGCGCACGCCGGCCTCGGGATCGAAGGGCAGGCTCCGCGCGGCGCGCAGGTCGGCGGGGCCCGTCAGCGCCTCCGCCACCCGCGCCAGCTGCCACGGCCGCGCGCCAGCGCCCGCGCCCGCGCCCGCCGTCGCCACCCAGGCGCACAGCACCAGCTGCACCGCCAACTGCACCTGCAACACGCGACGGTCGCCGATCGATGGGCGCGGGGCGGGAAAAACGCCGGCGACGCGCGGGGCGTTCAAAAACAGAGTGCGATTTTTTCTAACTCTGCCCCTCAAGCCCCGATGGCCACGATGGAATATCACACGGCATTTCGCGTCTTTCTCGTTCGTGCCAGTACAGTGCGATTTTTCTAACTCTACCTCTCAAGCCCCGATGGCCACGATGGAATATCACACGGCATTTCGCGTCTTTCTCCGTCACACCACTAGAAGTCGCGTGAGCAAGCACTGCTTGATACGGTCGCGATCACGCGATATCTAGCGGCACTACTGAGAACTTCGCGAAATATCGTGACATATTCCATCGTGAAGACGGGCCTCGAGGGGCAACGTTAGAAAAACCGCAGTGTACAGTACCGGCAGCGTTCGCATTAGCGACTCTGACAGTTCAATGCGCTGTTGCCACCCACTACCACGCATATGACACACCTGCAGTAGCCCCTTGCACTCATAGGGCGTGTGTGACATGCCAGCCATGAATGCTCTCTGCGGTCGGAGGTTTCTGAGTACTGCGAGGTCCTACAACTCGTAAGGCATGTCTAAGATGACAATGGAAAAAGGCTGCATAGCTCGATGCCGATACTCAGCACTCCCCCTTTTCAGTTCATTTTCACATTATTGCGTCAAAATTGTTTAAAAATAGAAGAGTAGCTAGGATCTATTCAACAATGAAAACTTTATTTTACATGTCAGGAAAACGTCGCGGGCATATGTGACATGTCCTACGAGTTAGGGATTTTGGTGTTGCATCTGAGACATGCCTTACGAGGTGTAGGACGTATCACATTACATACTGCTACGAGCTAGTAGCCATTATTCTCGTGGCATCTCTGACATGCGTACGAGCTGTAGGAGATGTGTTATGCTCGTTGTTTACAAGTACAAAAGATTAGTGATGTGACATCGATGTTGTCACATCATTGTCAAAACATGTTTGACAAAACATCGATGTTGCCAAACATCGATGTTCAAAATTAACACGGTCGATGTTAATAAAACATCGACCAAAATCAATCGATGTTTTTAATCATCGATGTTTTAAAGCTGGTTTAGTTATCTCAAACATTCAATTCGTGCGCAACGAAGATGAAATTGACAGTGGCGTTGTATAGTAATGTATAATTAAAATGTAACTCAAAACAAATTTACAAAACGCCTCTTCGTGTAAAAAAATACGATGAAAGACGACGGAAATACAAGACCATCAGCATCATCTCGGGCGAGGGATAGAGTAGTTCAAAGTCAGTTATTATTTCATATTTTAACTTTCAGAAAATTGTGATTATAAAAATACTTCATCTATAAATGAAAAAAAAACTAAAAACATCCAGTACAAAACAGCAATGTTAAAAAACATTGGATCCAATATATCGATGTCTTATCCTTAACCTACATCATAGATAAATGAAATCTCAAAACGTTAACACTGACAGGCTTGATACGTCTTGATATCAAGTTCATAACTTTTGCCAAAGCCGAACCTTATCGCTTCCGCGACTTCGTATGAGTCAGATGAGCGGCAACGATAAACCCTGGCTGCAAAAAGTAAACAAATCCTTGCAAGCTGAATGCTTCAGAAGAAGTCACATGACGTATCACAGCACGTGGCGAGAGAACTGTCAGAGCCACTTATACGCTGCCAGTACTGTAGCGGTGCACATACACATTTCTCTCACACATTTCTCTCTGCACGTCAGCATGTTTTTTCTTTTAATTATTTATTTTCCTTGTTCGACATAAGAATGTCTTTCAAGGTTTTCAAGAATTTTTATATACGTTACATTAATTTTGTTTTATATTATAACACATGAAACACATTTAACAGTCGTAGAGGTAGATACAAGAGGGGACCTCTGAACAATTATTTTCATTTTTCATCATAATTTTTATTGAATAGGTAATCTATGGAATTAAGGAGGATGTAATACATCTTTTGAATGACGAGATTTAATTCGGGGAAAAGGATTAGCTGATTGTCCTAATTGGGAAGATTGTTTCGCTGGGCAAAAGTAGGTAAAGAGTAGAATTTTTTGATAATTCATTTAACATTGTTTGAACTGGTTCAATAGAAAATTCTCTCTGTATTTGATTTCTAACAAACAATGGAATATTTAATTACAGCAGCATGAAGTATTGGTAACAGATGCTTAATATTATTTTGCACCTTCTATTCTACTAACACTTCTGGCATCACTTGAAATAGATCAACTCAAAAGTACGTGAAAACTATTAACATTTTAAAATAACTTCAAATGAATTGATTTAAAGGTCTAATGGATGGCATTAAAAAATCTTTAGTTTTAGAATAAAAGGTGGGGGAAGGTTTGAAAAAAATTGCTACCATGTAACTCGAAATCCCACAGAAACTAATATTTTGAAAAAATAAACAGAAATTATAAAAATATTTAATATTTCACATTGCACGAAGAAATAAATATTCATGATTCAATATGTAGAAAAGATTAGAAAAAATGATATTTTGCAACTTTTGAAAGTCCTGAAGTTTTAATGAAAATCGGACACATAACGTATTATTCCAGCAAAGCAATTAAAGAAAATCTGGAGCAGATTGTAAAAAATCTTGTTTACAATATTCTTCAAAATTGTAACGATCTTATTCAAAATTAAGCCAAAATATTCACTTATGAATAAAACTGTATATTATGGAAAGAATTAACTTGAAGAGAAATTCACAAAGAAAAACTATTTATTTTCAGTAATTTAGTTGTAGAAGTGCCTCCAAGAAAGCATGAAGTTTTGCAATTTCCGAAAATTTAGGGGTTGTATTGAAAATTGAACCTGCGCCATTTTTACAAGCGCACTTTGCTGTTTTCGAGTAAAAAAATTGAACCATTTTTTTTAAAGTATGAACTGGCTATCTAGCAAGAGTCGAAAATCCTGCCAATACCGTCGGGACTCGAACTGTAGGACCTCCCACTCAGAGGTGCTGTAGTGGCTTTGATGTCACTTGACATCAATTGATGTCCTGAGCTACCTCAGTCGGTACCACTAGATCGTATCGAGCAGCTCAAATTCTAGACGGCAAAATATGACGGGCGCAGTAATTCGTTGTCTCTTCGACAAGACCCAGATAAGAGGAAGTGGCAGGTGGAATAAGCAACACGGCAGGTACCCATGGAGACAACGATCGCACGCCGCCTTGCTCTCAGATATTTTTAGGACGGCGGTATCTGCTTTTCCAAGTTGCCAGACCTAGCCTCTCTCGCTTCTTCCACGGAGAGAGGTGGTTCAGGGCATCAACTCATGCCACTGCACTGTCTCTGACCGGGAGGTCCTAGGTTCGAGTTCTGTTGACTGTGACAATTTTCGACACTACCTGGGGCGAGTGCAGTCGCTGTCTGGAGGAGAATTCTAACGGCCGGGTGCTCTGATCGGGAGTTCACTTTGGTTTCTCCGATCAATGCCAGGTGAATGGCGAAGCATTACCCTAACAAACAGACCACGGATCGCGCGCGATCTTTCCATCCCCTTCTTTGTCCTATCCTCATCCTTTACTTACACTCACATGCCAGGAGACCGGTTGGGAGCTTAGAGCTTGTCTAGACCGGCGCGGTGCCCTTCTGGTGGGAGATACCTGGTTGGAGAAAACCCCGCTAGTCGACGGTAGGTCGGCGTCGGATCGCTCCATCCAGCGGGAGAAGATCACCACCACCACCACCACCACCTCCCCCGATAAAACACACTACACTTACATAACCAATGACCAATGACCAGTTAATGTGCCCGGAATCACTAATCAATCGATTAATCGCTTCTTCTACCGATAAGGCTGACATGCCTTGCTATGTTTGCCACCATTTTATAAGATTTTATTTTCTTAAATGAAAATAATCATTGTCACTGAATATCAGTTTTAAAAACAATTTAGTGAAACCTTCCTTAATGCCCTCCCCGATGGTGTAGTTGGGTATTTTCAGTTTTGGGACCACATAGTAGCTGAATGCTATCAATTATTTTTTGCCTTCCATGTTCGACGCCAGAGGCAAACTGTCGTATTGTCCATTGCTTGTGTCATTTCCTTGCTGAGGGAATATGAGATCTGATTAGAAAAGGGTCTCCAACACGAGGATTTAACTTTTACTTTCTTGTACACGTACGTATACGTGGTATAAAGAAAATTATGTAATGCTTTGGAAAATCGATTTCGAGATTTCAATGGAAATTCACGTTCTAGAGTCCCTTGATTCCATAAAACCGTTTTTTCAAAACATCCGTCCGTCTGACTGTCTTGCCATACGTCTGTCCGTCTGGCTGTCTGTTAACAACACTAACGCCTAAACGGGTCGTAGGATTTTTGCCAAAATGAAAATGTACCTATTGTTCTGGACCGACTCCTACGTCTTACGATTTTTAAAATAATAATTTATATTTTGGAGAGACTCCACAGAAAGCCCCTGGGACAATTTTCTTAAAAATTGCGTCATTTTTTTGCTTTCTAAGAGAGAGTGTGCGCCGCAAAATGGCGATTTTTTGACTGACAAAAACGTACTGCCAGACTCTGATAACAAACAAGTGGATAAATCTTGTTCCTATATGTAGTAAATTACTTCCTCTAACACGTGGTGTAGTCAGAATCCTGGTTTTATGGGTACTTAATGCCCAAAAATCCATTGACGGAAAAACATCTTCGCTGTGGTGAACGCTAGAGCTTAAACCGTTCAGATGATTCTGTCAAAAATTGAAATTTCCCGATCGATCTGGCCTAACTTGAGGCCTTCCGAATTTGAAACGGATTTTTTGATATTTGAAGATACTTAACATTATGAGTCAAAAACATTTGCAAAATGTTCTCTAATACGGATCGAACTTTTTATATTAAATTTAGTCCTTAGATAACATAAAAGAGGAGTAAAAATGACGTTTTTAATTTTCGCTGAAACCTCTGAGTTTTTGAAAATTGCAAAAGTTCAACATTTTTTAGACGGTTTCCAACAACTACAATCTTCATGATAATGAAATCTCTTGTTCAAAAACTTATCTTAAAATATGCTTTTGTAATTTTTTTCAAAAATGTGTGTAGTTTTCGCGTCATTTTGCATGAAATATACGCAATTTTTAATCAATTGTTTTCTCAAAAATGATTCAACAATTTTCTTTAAAGTTTTTCCTCGTATGTAGTGAAGACTGAAAAAGGTTAGGCTTCTTCCATTTTTGGCGAACTTTCGGTATTTTCGAAAATTACAAAACAAATAATATTGCGAAAGTGAAATATTAAAGATTTCGATCATGTCTGTTCTAAAAAAATCAGATCTACAAAAGGGTCGTGTTTATTTTTTTTAAATATTTCATGCAAATTAAAAAAAAATATTTTCCCAATATGCGCCCAAGTTTTTCTTTATTTTTACTTTCTCGCGCTTCAGAAGGGACTTCTTAAGAAGTGAAAGTTATGTAAATATGCGCAAAAAAATACAACAGAATTTTCGGCAGAAAAACTCTTATTACAGGGCCCTAGTTACGAAAAAGTGGATAATTCCACTTGCTATATTTAGAAATAAAATTCTCTAACACGTGGTGCAGCCAATCCACGTTTTATGGGACCTTCATACCGAAAAATCGATTAAAGGGAAAACGTCTGTCCGTCCGTTTGTCCGTCCGTCTGTCCGTCCGTCTGTCCGTCCGTCTGTCCGTCCGTCCGTCCGTTTGTCCGTCCGTCTGTGAACAACACTAGCAGCTAAACCGTTCGCCAATTTTCTCCAAAATTCTTATTCCCCGATCGATCTGGCTGATGGCCCCTCGAATTAGAAACCGATATTTTAGTTTTAGGGAGTACTTGACATGAAGCACCTGGGACATTTTCAAAATTTTCAAAAAAAGGGCGCTAACAATGTTAATGAAATTTTGTTGTTTGGATAGTCTGAAGGACATTTAAGACCATGGCGTAGGTCTCATGTTGTTTCAAAACTGATTTTTCGAAAATTGGAAAAATTCAATTTTTTTCGGTGTCTTCCTACAACTACAATTATGAAGATTTATTTTTTCGTAATGAAATGTGTTCATCAAAAACAGATCTTCAAATAAGATCATGTAGAATTTTTCGAAAATATGAGTATTTGTGGAGTAATTGGGCGTCAAAATTAATCGCTGAAAAAAACAATTTTTGAAAGCTGCTCCTAATTTTATCCCCAATTTTTACCATGGATAGAACAAGGGTTGCTTTAAAGAATGTCGCAGGTATCACTTTCGTTGAGCTCTCTGAACGTTCGAAAACGGTAAATTTAGAAACAATGCGAAAAAGTATGTGCTGCTGTAGCATTTAAGACGAGAGGTCTCATTCTTCAACTGCAGGACCTTGGGCTCACGAAAACGCTCAGAGCAGTGACTTATTAACGACGCCAACGCGAGCGTTGCCCTAATGGGAGATGATGGTTAATTTGACATGACGGCAAATTGAACTGGACAATGCTGTACATTAAGGCACTCTTAAAGAACGTCTTACTGCCGAACGAGGAGTTCTTTTGCGTTGCAGTGGGCTTTTCAATTTCTCAAAATATGAGTGAAATCTATTACCGTGATCGGTGAATCGGCTGATACCTTCTATTACTAGTAACAGAAGTAATTGTACATGCCTAGAATGTTAGTTCTACAGATGAACTATTGTAAGGAGATCAATGCAAGAAAGCAAAACAAATAAGAGAGCAATACAAGCAATAGTAATAAATACTTTTCTGACTTTTCTACAGCACTTCCTCTTCTGAGATGTGAAAGCAAGGGCTCAGATAGTTCTAATAACTCTGATTTCTATGAATTTTTTATTTTAAACGCCCAAATTTCTGTTTATAATGCTAATTCACAAAAGATAAGAGGTTTGCGATTTCACTTATTTAAGTTGCACAACGGATCTCTTGTTTTAACTCTTTTGGCTAGAGGCCAAAGGCACTCAACGTGAGCTGTAGAGCAATGGATCTCCACGAAATCGGACGGCTCAAGTGAAGAAACTTTAAAGAAAGTCTGAAGACATTATTTTCAGAAGTAAAGAGTTTTCAATTATTACACATCGAATGGTTGAGAAGATGCGTCTTTTATTTTAATTAATAGATATAAAAGCCACTGGTATAATACCTTTGCACGAATTATGAAAAATGAAACATTTTTACGAACTTTTCTTCCTACTTTTTCGCGCTTACTGTGTAACAAGAGAAAGTGCAATAAAAATTCCCCAATGCGGAGCGTGTATAATGCGGAAATCTGTCCAATGTGAACAGAAACCGAGGTCTTGGCGAACTTATAAGTAAATTCTACAGTATTTCATTGTATAACGTGGAACCTGTCTAATGTGGGCAACGGACACAAATATCTTCTGTATTTGGTCAAAAAGTAAGTGCTTAACGCGGAAACGCATTCCAATTTCTGGCATATTCCTCGTTTATTGTTTGCAGGCGCTCGACGTGCGAGCTCAGGCAAGTTCAGTAGAAAGGGAAATATTTCATAGTCACAGTAGAAATTGAGGAGCCGAAGAGTGAAGATGGCTAAATCCTATGTGTCTTTCTCGCTAAACGATTCAGTTAAAATACGAGTAACTGAGGCTAAAGAAAGGGACAAACTGTCAGTGCGGGAAATAAGTGGAAGTTTTTGCAATGAAGCCCTTAGGAAATTTTCAAAATTTTCAAAAAATGGTGACATTAATTTTGATGAAATATTGTTGTTGAATAGTCTAACGAACGTTTAAAAGAATGGCGCAGGTCTCAGGTTGGTTAAAAACCCTAATTTTTCGAATTATAAAAATCAATTTTTTTTCGGCGTCTACCTACAACAATAATTATGCAGGTACAATTATTTCTTGACGAAATGTATTCATCAAGAGCAGATCTTCAAATAAGGTCATGTTCAATTTTATGAAAATACGAGTCTTTTTTGAGTAATTTGGCGACAAAAAAATCGTCCGCTCCCAATTTACTGCGCTTCCTGAACGTAAAATGAATGATGTTGCTAAGCAGTTGGCAAAGTAAAATGGCTATTAGAATAAATTCAGTACTGAAAAGGAGTGCACTCGTATGAATGGAAATGTAAATAAAATATGTATGAATGTGTGAATGATATTTAGACTTTTTGACAAGGTAAATTGTTTTTATGTCAAACGGTATGTGTGTGTGTAAATTTTTTCGGCGTCTTTCTGGAACTACAAAATTGAAGATAGAGATTTTTCTTTTAAATAAAATTTGTTGTCCAAAGTGAGTTCTTTCATTAAGGTCATGTGCATTTTTTTGAAAATGTTTCTAGTTTTCGCGCAATATTGCGTGCAATATGTGCAATTTGAAAAAATTACAAAAACAAGGTTTTCTCAAAAACGGCTCCAATTTTTTTCTTTAAACTTTTGGTAGGTATAGCGCCTAATGTATTTTATGAGATGACAAAAACGCCATATTGCTCTATTCTTTTGTTTTTTCAAAAATTGGAAAAAGTAATTTTTTTCTTGTCTCTCACGTTGTTAATCGTACTATTAGCGGCGATTTTTCACATTATTATATTTACGAGTGCATGTGCTTTAAGTAATGTCAAGTAAAGTTTGTCGAAAACACAACCGTTTTCTGTGAAAAGTGGCTCAAAATTCCGCATTTTCAGAAACGCTTAAACGACATTTTCTCATATATGGCTGCAAACTTTTTCTTCAAACTTTTGTAACGGATAGTGCTAATTACACTCTTTAATAAGAATTGCAGTTTATTTTGAGTTTTTTTTAAAGAATTATACAAATGTAATTTTTTTGAAAGATCTCTCACATCTTTAGTATGCACATTACCAGCAATTTATAAACATTATTATATTTGTGAGTGTAAGTGCTTCAAATAACTTCAAATGAAGTTTGTTGAAAACTAAAAAAATATCTGTGAAAAAGAGCTTCAAATTTCCCATTTTTAGTAGCGCTAAAACGCCATTTTCTTTAAAAGGCACAAACTTTTTAAGAGAAAATTGCCATTTAGGACTAGGTTTTTGTGTTCTCTAATGTTCTAAAATGAATATTTCCGTTCTACCATTAGGAAATCGAAAAATTTTTAAAATTTCAAAAAAATGTAATTTGTGCGGTGATAGATGGCAGCTGGCAAGAGTATGTGGCAATTCCGAATAGCTAGCGCAGACCCAAGGAAGTAGCAAACTAATCGGGAAAGTCTGTGCCATTCTGTAGCACCACTAGTTTGATATTGTCGTGGCATCGTCGAGTACGTTAGCTACTGTAGACTTGGCGGCCATTGTGCCAATTTTATTATCTGTTTTTTTAACGTCGCATGTACAAACACGAATATATCTGACTTGTCTCAGTGTGGGGTGGAATAATTAAAAGTCATAAATAACACTGCACTGATAACGCTGCACTGATAACAGAAGGACATAACGACTACTGTCTTTTCTTTGGCATTGATATAAACAAATAGTTTTATATATGGCTAAAATACGCATCATGCGCATTGGTATTGGCGTAATTTTGCGTGATTTGCGTAAATGCGCTTACTTTTCGCGCAATTTTTGTTTGAAAATACGGGAGGAAAAGTACGTGCTGTTTCAGCGCCACTAATTTTAATCATGGCAAACTGAAGGAACATAGGGCAACAGTTACATCAAATCATGGTATTTTTGTTGGGCAATTCGTAATGGGACGTTTGAGATTGTCATCAACTCGTCTGGGAATAAGTGACCTAACACAGTCAACCTCTTAGTGAACACCATTAAAAGATGATTTTAAATACATTTTTCCTATAAATCCCTGATGCACTTGTAACTGTACACATTTTGTAGAACTTGCTCTTTGTCAACATCCTTCTTCTTATTAACAAGAGATGGTTTTGTAAATTGTTCTGTGTCATACAGGGAGTTCAAGTATTTAAAATTTTGAAGTTCCTTATTATGAACAGTGTATTTATTCACGAAAATACGTATTCTGTCTACTTTATCATGCATGAATGGTGTTGTCCTTTTGACAGTTCTCCTTTTTCACGCAATCCAAGACGAATTACACCACTGCAACTGACTGATTCACATTACTGTCTGTAGTTCACGCCAGTGGCGTAGCGTCAGGGGACGCTGAGATGCTGAGCATCCCCGTATATAAGAACCTTAAATACTGTATTGATAATCTTACAAGTGGTCTGTTGAGCGAAACACTTTTTGTATTAATTTAAAATTGATTTCCTATGATTGAATTCGGCGGGCTGTTGAAGCTGGCCTCTGATTGGTGGGAAGCTAAAATACTTCAGCGTCGGCCGCCAGATTGCGACGAGCAATGACGCATGCGCAGATGGCGAGGTCCCCCTCTCCCCTCTTCACCCCTGGCCCAGAGAAACCCGACTGCTTTACGCTAGCGTCTACTGCGGAAAGAAGCTCGTTTGTGCACGAGAGCGCAGCACACTTCAGGCGTTCAGTAAATTATCTTTCTCTCTCTCACTCGGGAGTCCCCGCTTGGTCATGGGTACAAACTGTAGAAATAGTGCCTGACTACTATTTCTTAATTAATATCCAAGAAATTGTATTATCTCTTAAATAGATTACATATTATTTAAGTCTGCAATGTATAAATTAACAAATGGTCTTATTGCCATTCGCGTATAAGAATTAAAGCTGAGCCATTGTATAATTTGCTTTCAAGACATCGGCAGCCCTGACTACTGTGAGGATTTTGTGGGAAGCGCCTACACCGTCGTAAGCAATCGAGATCGTGGAAGTAGTCCCAGTGTATCTGCCTTGTGTTGCGTTCGCCTGTTAGACGAAGTAGTTGATAGTGACATTTTGTGTGTTATTGTTGAGCATCCCCAAACGTGTGAGTCACGCTACGCCACTGGTTCACGCTACATCCACAACATTTCTGCGTAATATACAACCCTATGTCTAAATGTGTTGTATTCCTCTAACTGAAAGTAGTCTTGGTATTCTTTCAAAACCTTAACTTCGCCAATGCTTGCTGTATATCACTGGATACAGAAGAAAAAATTACACGTGAGAGTGACAAAATCTCATTTTCGTCAAAAATGGATATAGCGAACTACACCTCCGAGGTATAGATATAAAACTTAAGTTTTAAAAAAACTTATCCTCTATAATAAATAATTATTTTATATTATTATGTTCATTATTAATTATTTCGGTCATTTTTTATGTTTTGTTCAATTACGAAAAAGAAGGGGCCGCACCTAGGGGTCCAGAGTCTTGAAGTTCTGCCTTAGATATGTCATGACGAAGAAATGGAAATGGACAATTGATGAAATGATAGAAATGCAAAAGAAGTTCCAATACGTCATACAAGCATAGTTACAGTATTGAAATTAAACGTAGTTGAGGATACGGTCGGTACTAGCAATTTATTCTCTCAAAACATGGCGTTAAATATTGATTGATAGTTAGTGATTCCGGACGCGTCAACTAATGAGGTCATTAATCCCGTAAGTGTAGAGCGTGTTTTTTCGTCGGGAGGTGGCGGTGATCTTCCCTCGCTGGATGGCGAGATCCGACGCCGATCTACCGTCGACCAGCGGGGATTTCCCTAACCAGTTATCTCCCACCAGCGAGGCACCACCCCAGCCGGGACAAGCTCTAAGCTCACGACTGATCTCCCGTCATATGTGGTAGTGTAGTGCATGTTAGTGTAAAGGTGTATGTGTGTAAGGGGTGAAGATAGGATAAGGAAGAGGAAGGAAAGATCGCGCGCGGTCCGTGGCACGTTTGTTAGGATACTTTTCCGGCATTCGCCTGGTGTTAATCGGAGAAACCACGGAAAACTACCGATCCGAGCAGCCGGCCGCTAGAATTCTCCTCCAGACAGCGTCTGAATTCGACCTAGCTGAAAAGTTAGTATCGAAAATCCTGCCGGCGCGCCGTCGGGACTCGAACCTAGAACCTTCCGGTCAAAGGCACTGCAGTGACATCAGTTGATGCACCTCTCCCGGTAACATGACGTTAAAAATCAATAGTTGACAAACTAATTTAATAAATTCAGAGAAATAAATTATTAGAACTGTGAGAATGTCAAAAGTTGTCTTTATGTAAGTATGTATGAATGAATGAAATGAAGAAACAGGTAAATTCTTCATTTAATTTTTGTAGCTCATTATAATAAAAACGAACAAACTAATTTAGGGACGAACAAAATGTCTCTGATTTGCCTATTGGAAAAGATAATAATAGAAATTGAACGGTGTTAATAGGTTGGTGACTAAGCAGTTGACTAAGAATGGAATTCTTTCACGAAAATATCCGTGTGCATCAGAGTTTAAGATCCCGTGATTTTGAATGAGACGTAGGCAAACCCAACGTTGCATCATTGATAATCACTCAGAAGTTTCTCATCTCCTCAGGAATATGATCATATCACGTTATAAGAAAACCGAAAGCAGTAATTTCGAACTGCTTGAACTCTCTGCGCAAGAAGTACTGTTGGAGCGAGACCATAAATAAGATCTCCATATTCAAGGATAGATATGATTAAAGGTGATGTTTATTGAACATTAATTTATGTTCGTAAAAATACAGTAGGGATATAATTTACGAAGTATTATGGAAGAGAATTTTCCCTTTAATATGTTATTGACATACTTATTTACGGTAAATTATAATTCAAACGATTTTCAGAAATGTATGAGTCAGTGCCATTTAAATCCAGATTTAATTCAGATTGATTTGTTAATATATTTTTAAAACCAACTATTTCAATATATGTTTTATTTGGATTTATTAAAAATGAGTTGTCAACAGACCACACGGTAATTTATTTTAAGTCGTGATGTTTTCTGCCACAACGATATAACTAAGAGGAAATAATACTGTGGCGAGAATCATCAACATACTCGCCGATGAGTTTAAGCTGGAATATATGATGAATATAGTAATAATATATGACGAATAAAGTGGCCGCAATGCTAATGCCCATAGAACATCACGAGTAATGTTTTTCGATACTAATTATTGGATATGCCCATCAGATTCAAAATAGTTTGCTGTGAACATTTGAGGAAATAACTCTTGATTAGGATATCAAAAGCTTTCGATTAATCTTATATTAAGTTGGCTGTCCGGGTGACGCCGCGTCCATGGCAAAGGTGCCGACGTTTCGGTCGCCATTCTGCGACCTTCCTCAGGGCGTAACATTACGCCCTGAGGAAGGTCGCAGAATGGCGACCGAAACGTCGGCACCTTTGCCATGGACGCGGCGTCACCCGGACAGCCAACTTAATATTGACTCCGGCCGCGGAAGCCTACGCTCTCTTTCGATTAATCTAATAAGATAAGAGCAGTGAGTTTTGAACAGTCATAAATATCCAAATTGCCATTGGGTAACATCACTATTGTAATTTTAAATTGTTTTGTTTATTCGTGTAAAAGTATTAAAATTCACCAAGTTCTTGTAGAATCAATTGTGAATAAAGATGAAGTAATAACAACAACAACAACAATAATAATAATAATAATAATAATAATAATAATAATAATAATAATAATAATAAAGCAAACTGACAACGTCAGAGAGCATTGAAGTTGATATGCACACTGTGATTCAAGATCTTAAGCCAGGTAAAACTTACAAATATCTGGGCATTGAAGAATGTGAGACCATCTCGAACGACACAATGAAAGAGAGAATTCGCAAGGAGTATTACAGTATTACAGAAGAGTGAGACTTGTCCTGCAGTCTGCTCTGAACTCCAGGAATAAAATATCTGCAATTGGTAGTCTGGCGGTGCCTGTAGTAGAGTACAGTTCCGGACTAGTGGACTGGACTGAGCAAGAAATCCGCATCATGGATCGAAAAACCAGAAAACTGCTAACAATGCATCATGTCGCCCACCCTCGAGCTGATGTACATAGACTTTATGTGTCACGTAAGGAAGGAGGAAGAGGCCTCAGACAAATTGAAGGACTCCTGGCACAATGCAATAGTTGGAATGGGAAAGTATGTAGTCAGTCATCAAAATGACCCTCTAATGAGGCAGGTCATGAAATATGACCGAAGAATGGGAAACAGAGGCATTGTTAAAGTAGCAAAAAGCATTGCAAAGAAAACTATGCAAGACACGTCAAATAACACAGACACTGAACTTCTGGTACTACTAAACATGAAATGTGAGACAGAAAAAATGTTAAAGAAGTCGTGGAGGGGCAAACCCCTCCATGGACAATATCTAAAAAGAATGGACAAGGTGCAGACGAATAAAGATCAATCATTTATGTGGCTTAAAAGGGGAAGAATGAAGCCAGAATCGGAAGCAGTTCTAGTAGCTGCTCAAGATCAGGCGTTGAGAACACGACATTATGATAAAGCGGTTCTCAAAATTTCCCAAGATGACAAATGCCGAATTTGCCAGGAGCAAGTAGAAACCATTGATCATATTGTCTCAGCTTGTCCAATTCTAGCAAAGACCGAATACTTAAAAAGACACGACAGGGTGTGTAGTTACCTCCACTGGCAGATTTGTACCGCCCTCGCAGTTCCAAACACATGCCTCAAGTGGTACGAACACTCACCAACACTGGTGACATCGGTTGAATTGTGTACAATATTGTACGACCAACAAATTCAAACGGATCGCACGATAGCAGCAAACAAACCGGATATTGTTATCCGGGATTTTGAGAAAAAATCGTGTCTACTTGTGGATGTTGCTGTGCCTTGCGATCAAAATGTCGTAACCAAGGAGGCAGAGAAATGACTGAAATACAAGAATTTGGAAATCGAGATCAGCCGAATGTGGGGCGTAAAAGCACAGGTCGTACCGATAGTTATCGGAGCTCTGGGATTTGTTCCGCAAAATTTGTGTAAGAACTTGGCCTAACTTCCAGGTCATTTAAAGGACTGGGAAGTGCAAGAAATTGCTTTATTTGGCACAGCTCACATTTTGCGCAAAGTATTGTAGAGGCACCGACAGTCCCTAGATCTGCTCCTTAGGTAGCTGGTTGCAACCTGGAGTAGACTTTATACTCAGCCGACTGATAACATCTGTAGTCGTGATATGGAGCAATAATAATAATAATAATAATAATAATAATAATAATAATAATAATAATACTTTTTCAATTCCAAACTGCTACAAATTACAAACTTGCCTACATCAAAGAAGACACCTAGTTATGGGGTTTATTTGTCATTTATACATTAATTCAAACCTCTATTATAATAATATCTTTACTGTAAATCCGGTTTATATCATTACCTAAACGCAGTTACGATAGACTTGAAGGAACCTCCATTTTGTAGGTTACGTATGCTCTCTGTGCCCGTTGTAGCCATACGGCAACAACACATTTCTCATTCAAATATCTCCCAAGATTTTACATAAATCTATATATTGTGATAATAAGTACTGTAAACAAATCCTATTCTTCGAAACGGAAGGAAAATTTTATTTCAGTAATTCACCTATCGCTAAGAAATTCAACAAAACATTAGGCCCTGCAGTGTCGTGAATAAAATATGAACACGCACCAAAGAGAAAAGAAATCCAGAAATTCACAGAACAAATGTATATCCTACGATATATTTGTTAAATGAATCAAATAAGCCACAGAAGTGCATATAAATCATAGTTATTGGTTAAAATATTATTCAAGCGGAATAATCAGATCAAGAAAGTAAAGCTGTCATATGGCCATAGTTGCAATGAAAGGGTTAAAATCTTATCAGTAATTTTTAGCTAACGAGAAAAGTTTTGAGGAAATGCCGTTCAGGTGACATGTAAAGTACACTCCAAAATTACAATATGTTTCAAATTCAAAGGGCCGGATAGAAGTCAGATCGATTGTGGAATATCAACTTTGATGTAAATACTACGGACGGGTGGACGAACAGTCAAGCAGTTGTTTTGGCGTACAACAATTTTTCAGTATTAAGGACCCACACGTGGATTTTGACTAAACAACGTATTAGAGTTATTAGGAGCAAGAATTATCCACTCTTATGTTACACCGCCCGGCAATAAGAGTTTTTCTGTTCGAACGCTTTCTGGTGCCGCTGTTTTCGAAAATTCGCCGCTTTCCGGTGTACGATTACAATATTTTCTCTTGAAGTAAGGACGAGAAAGTAAACATCTGCATATTCAATATTGTCGTTGTAGAAAGACGTGGAAAAAACAAACTTTTAAACTGAACCCACAAAACATGGATTCTGACTACACAAAGTGTTAAGAAAATAATTTACTTTATATAGGAACATGATTTATCCCCACGATTTTTGTGAAAAAAACCACCATATTTGCTGCAGCATTACAATACTTTCTCTTTACTACGTAAATAATATGCGGGGAAATCAAAAGAACACCGTCCTTTGAACAGTTCACTCAACCCAACCTCAATCCGCACCCCAACGGATCATTCGGATGTTTTAAGAATTGAAGGGCGCACATGGGAGAGTATGTAAGAACCTAACATTAGTTTTGGAGAAAATGAAAAAATGAAGAAAAAAAAATCAGTGGCACTTAGGTTTCGAAAGGTCGCTCAGATTATTCACGTACATAGCGAGCAGTGAGGAGAAAACTTTAATGTATGGTTAACTCCCTCACTATTAAAAGATAAAGGTATCCCCTGCACACAGGCCGATGTGGCCCTAAGGGGAGATGAAGGTAGGGTTCCACCTTTCGTCGCCGTCGGCAAAAGGAGGAGGTTGTGTGGCGAGCACAACGCTCCGGCCGCCTCTACCCCCAGGAAGGATCCTGGTACTCACTTGGACAGGAGGTTGAGTCGACCCCAGAGCCGTCCCGAAGGGAAAGCACCAGATAAAAATCCCAGCCTACGCCGGAATTCGAACCTACACCCTCACTATTACATGGGCATAAATATATCGTACATCCTTTTACGTGTAAAAAGTGAAAAATGTCATTTTATGGCACATATACCCTTTCTCATGAGCACCCTTCAGAAAAATATGACCCCCTTATTCTGGTATTATACTGCGATTTTTGTAGGAAGAGCTCTGAAGATAACTCAAATCCCATCTTCGCGATGGAATATGTCACGGCATTTCGCGGCTTTTCTCGGTCTTGCCGGTAGAAGTCGCATGATCGCAAGCACTGCTTCATACGGTCGCGATCGTGCGAAGTCTAGCGGAACGACTGTGAATGATACGAAATGCCGTGACATATTCCATCGCGAAGATGGGATTTGAGTTATCTTGAGAGCTCTTCCTACAAAAATCGCAGTATAGTGTGTACTCACCCGTAGCCATTCCATGTCCGCTAAGCGGCGCGGTGCCTCCGGGCGGGCGCCGACGGGAATAAGCCACGCCGCGCGACACCACTCCTGTTAAAGGCGGCGGAGAAACGCCTCGCATGCCCATACCGCCTTTGTCTTTTAGGCAGTCGAGAAAGTGGTGCTCGTTAAAATGCAATACGCATTGCTCATCCCCATTCACTGCCCGTTGCCTTCAATCGTCAGACCGAAGGCTCTGGCTGCGAATTGTCCGGATGGGCAAGGAGGGTTTCAGAAATCCATTAATCTGTACAAATGCGTCGATGGGCGGGGCGAGTTATTTTCAAGTTATGTTAATTTATGTTATCAGTTTATGTTAATCAAGTTATGTTAATTTTCAGGTTATGTTAATTCTGTTGTAACTCCACTACATGGCGCTGTAGAACAAAATTAAAAATTCACGTCAAATGCAACCTGTAACACACTCGGCAGCATTTTGAATCTATTTCGTTAAATAAATCCTAAACGAAGCGTTCTAGGGCCTTAAGAACTAAAATTTTGAGGCCAAAGGCCATATCTACAGAATGAACTCTTCCTGAACATTCTATTGCATTTTTGCTGGTCCGGCGCTTCTCGATATTACCTCACCTGCTCAGAGACGTGCCGAATCTGCAAGGAAATGTGAATGAGAGGGACAGAGAGCGACAGAGACAGACAGAAAGGGAGAAAGGACAGGATAAGGGAAGGAGAGACAGTGAGAAAGGGAGATGGGAGGGGAAAGAGGGAAATGAAGGGAAGAACAAAGTCTGCCGGGTTTTCCTAGTAAAATATAGACGGCGATCTTCTGGCGGAAAAAGAAGTAGAAGAAAACTTGATTGACAGTGCAATTGTCACATCATGGAAAATATATATTGCAAATGACGAAATGATGTCGCAACTAGAATTTTGCTCTTATATAGCCATGACCCTAATGAAATCTGAAGACTTTGCCAAAGAAAGTGAATGTAATAATGAGTCTATGAATACACAGGAGACTGAAAGAAAACAATTTTGGTCAAGCCACAAACAATTTCTTACCTAAAGAAGTACTTCATGATGATATAGGAATAGGTGGCTCAGGGCATCAATTGATGTCATTACAGTGCCTCTGACCGGGAGGTCCTAGTACGATATATATATATATATATATATATATATATATATATATATATATATATATATATATATATGTAGGGGGGATGAACACGTCCCCTAGAGTTAACGGGCGATTGAAATAGGAAGGGATGTTCAACGTACTCCTAATACGGTAGAACAGTTTCTGATTCAATTTTATGAACGTCATACCGGCTACGATGGCTTACCGACAACACCATTTCATATGCAACATTATTTTGTTTACTAGTTTGTTTGCAATTTTTCCAGAGAAATATTAGGCAAACTGTTTAAGAACGTTTGCGTGAGCGCAAATGTTACTCGTCAGCAACATTCCTATTTTTTACACAAATCGGCATAAAACTGCTACTTTGTTTGCCGAGAAGTCCTAGAGTTCGGGTTCCAACGGCGGCGGAGTTTCGACCCTCCTACGAGTACACAGCTAGGTCGAACAAATTAAAATCTGGAGGAAACTAGCGGCCGGCTGCTCTGTTCGTCCTTTTCCGCGAGTTCTCCAGTCAATAATGGCGCATGCTGGAGAAGTTCGGACCACGAACAGCGAAATCCTTTCTCATCTTCGTCCCTCTTCTCTCTCTCTCTCTCACACACACACACTCACACACTTACATTCACTACATCTTCGCTCAATTTCTGGAGATAAGTCGGGAGCTTACAGCTTGTATCGACTGGGACGGTGCCCCGATGGTGAAGATACTTGAAGAGAGGAAACCATTCACAAGACGATATGTATTATATCGGCACCGGATCTGACATTTTAGTGGGGGGTGGAACAACTCTACTTCCCGGTATGTAAAATGCACTACACTTACGGGACTAATGAAATAAGTAGTTCAAGAGCCAGAAAGTAATAAATACTCTTCCCACCCAGTCTTATATAATTCATTTTATTTTAAAGTATCTAATTTGTTGAAAATATCCATTATTATTAAATTGTTATTATCCGTGCATTGGTATTCACGTTTTCTGCCCTATTCATAGTGTGATCATCACCAGAGATCGGTCGCTTATTCGCGGGTTGGAAAAATGAGACTATTATAGAACGTAAACTATCAAATTACAAACACAATATTGGAAAATGTTGCAATCACAAATAAAAGATGTTCGGTTTTTGCGAGATAGCCTATACAAGTATGTATGCGTATAAGTTGAAGCTCCTTTGGCGGTTCCCTCTCTCCAATAATGTGGCCCGTAAAAGCTTATTGTTGGGTTATTAGTGTGCATCTTTATATATAATTATTCGCGTATGGGCCACAACTGACCATGTAACACGTTTCTCTCTTCTGAGGCCCAGTCCTATTCTATCCTGGAGAGATCAACGTGTGGAATTATGGGGATCAGCCTTTCGGCTGTATCCCTTGGTTAAGACAGGTTTGTTAGTCTTGAATAGTCAATTATGAGGTGATAGGATGATATTATTATTATTATTATTATTATTATTGAATAGGGTGATGATGAGGGGTGAAAGGACTAGGATGATGATGGGAAGTGTTAGGTGGGGTAGTGGGAAATGTTCGTGGGATCTTAGAACCATCCCAGCATTCGCCCCTTATGACCAATGGAAACCACGAACCCTGGACCTCTCGATTGCGAATCCAGCGCGCTACGCACTCGGTATATATATATATATATATATATATATATATATATATATATATATATATATATATATAATACGCACTAGTGGTTCCTGTGTTATTAGCCTCCCAAATGTTTACACACAACCTCCTTACGCAAATTTCAGCTATCTACAACAAGCTGGCTAGCACTCTACTACTCTAGCAACCTGGTGACAAGAAAAGGCTGGAGAGTGCAAAGATTGCCACCAGAGAAATTCATTTAGGCATAGGTTGTGAGAACCAATCCCACATGATTAGCATCTTTGCTGGGGTGTTCCCTGTAATTAATACGTAGTTCTTCTAACATTTCTATAGCTCTTTTATTCGACTGATCGCAAGGTTTGAGTTAGTGTATGTACAATTGTTTTCTAACCTATATATATATATATATATATATATATATATATATATATATATATATATATAAACAGGATGTTGGTATTATGTATAATATGTATATAAGAGCAAAACTCCCAACACCGTTGGACCGATCTCCATGAAAGTTTGCACTTCTACGTGTTTTTTCACCGAGAAGGTTTATGTATTGTTAATTCTATGTTACGTTAATGAAAGAACTCGTATAGAGAACAAATTTTATTTGAAGGAAAAATCTCAATCTTCAATTTTGTAGTTGGAGGAAGATGCCGAAAAAAGTCAAACTTATGCAATTTTCAAAAATTTAGAGTTAACCGGGAAAATCGGCTTTATGCCATGTTAATAAGTGTATTTTACTCTATTCTTACAAGAAATTTAAAGAAAAAAGTTGAAGCCGTTTTTGAGAAACATTTGAAAATGTCCGGAGGGCTTCATGTAAATTACCTCCAAATTTTATAGACTCCTTTCAAAACCTCAAAGCTTCGACTCGAGCCAGATCGACAGGGGTTTCTTCAATTTGAAAAATATCCTACATATGATGTAGACGCTAGTAGTGTTCACAGATGGGCAGACAGACGGATGGACGTTTTGCTGTCAATTGGTATTTCGGTATCAAGGACCCACAAAACGGGGATTCTGGCTTCACCACGAGTTAAGGGATTTTTTTTTTCTTAATTTAGCAACGGGTTTTATCTACTTTTTTCGTTATCAAAGGCCCGGCAATTAATTTTTTCTGCCGAAAATTCGCCGTTTTTTCGCGCAGCATTACAAAACTTTTCCCTGCGCAATGTATATTAATACTTATATACGTATGCATACGGAAAAGTAAAAATTGGTGAGGTTTTTGAGAAAATCATTTTTTTGGAAATTGAATAAATATCAAATACAATTTAAGTGAAAACAACTCGTTTTTCCCTTCCCGTACACATACGTATATACGGAGTAATATACGTAGTACAGGGAAAGTTATGTAATGCTGCGCGAAAAAAACGGCGGATTTTCGTCCGAAAAAATTAATTTTCGGGCCGTGATAACGAAAGAGTGGATAAATCCAGTTGCTAAATTAAGAAAAAAATTCCCTAACACGTGGTGCAGCCAGAATCCCTGTTTTGTGGGTCCTTGAAACCGAAAAAACAATAGAAAGCAAAACGTCCGTCCGTCCGGTGTACATGAACAACACTAGCGCCTCAACTATGCTTACGATGGTTTCCAAATTGAAGAAACCCCTGTTCATCTGGCCTGAGTCAAAGCTATGCGATTTAGGGTACTATATTACATGAAGCCCCCCGGATAATGTCGAAATTTTCCCCAAAACGGCTCCAATTTTTTTCTTTAAATATCTTGTAAAAATAGAGTAAAATACACTTAAGGTAACATAAGTCCTAATTTTACGGTTATCGCTGAATTTTCGGAAATTGTTAAAGTTTGAATTTTTTGCGGGCTCTTCCTAGAGCTATGAAATTAAAGAGAGGTTTTTCCTTCAAATAAAATTTGTTCTTCATAGCAGTGGCGTAGCGTGACCTCACACGTTTGGGATGCTCAACAATAACACACAAAATGTCACTATCAACTACTTCGTCTAACAGGCGAACGCAACACAAGGCAGATACACTGGGACTACTTCCACGATCTCGATTGCTTACGACGGTGTAGGCGCTTCCCACAAAATCCTCACAGCAGTCAGGGCTGCCGATGTCTTGAAAGCAAATTATACAATGGCTCAGCTTTAATTCTTATACGCGAATGGCAATAAGACCATTTGTTAATTTATACATTGCAGACTTAAATAATATGTAATCTATTTAAGAGATAATACAATTTCTTGGATATTAATTAAGAAATAGTAGTCAGGCACTATTTCTACAGTTTGTACCCATGACCAAGCGGGGACTCCCGAGTGAGAGAGAGAAAGATAATTTACTGAACGCCTGAAGTGTGCTGCGCTCTCGTGCACAAACGAGCATCTTTCCGCAGTAGACGCTAGCGTAAAGCAGTCGGGTTTCTCTGGGCCAGGGGGAAGGGGGGAGAGGGGGACCTCGCCATCTGCGCATGCGTCATTGCTCGTCGCAATCTGGCGGCCGACGCTGAAGTATTTTAGCTTCCCACCAATCAGAGGCCAGCTTCAACAGCCCGCCGAATTCAATCATAGGAAATCAATTTTAAATTAATACAAAAAGTGTTTCGCTCAACAGACCACTTGTAAGATTATCAATACAGTATTTAAGGTTCTTATATACGGGGATGCTCAGCATCTCAGCGTCCCCTGACGCTACGCCACTGCTTCATAGTGAGTTTTGGTGCCACTGTTGAAACAATTGTCTTATGAAAGATTCCTCTTATCGTTTCTCTCTTCCATTCACAGGTGCTGTATACAAGCTACTAAGATGTTGGCAGGCAACACTGTCACAGCGTGATGTCACCTGCTTCACTCATGTGGATCAGTTACTTGATGTACATAATTTTAAGACTTACTGTGAAATATACATTCTTCTCAAGATGTCTGGCCAGGACAAAGCATTAAGTCATATCTCCAATGTTCTTAAAACATTGAGGCAAAGAAGCAAAAAACAAGATAATGTTCCTGTTATTAATTGGTGCATCAATGTGCAGTTTTGTGAGCCTTTTGACCAAATCCATTTGGCTATATACATAGGAGAATGGTTTTAAAAGCTGATACAACCATGTTGAATGGTCCAGCCCTTCTTAATGCTCAAGATACCCAGTAAATTGAACTAAATCATATTTTGAGGAAACTTTTTGAAACACAAACCCATCTGATTCTTCTTAAACACTCAAAAGGGTGCAAAATTGGCAAATAGCTCCACTGACACAAATGCTTTTCCGTGACATACATTTTAGTACCTGACTGTCTCACATTAATATTATCATATTAATTTTTCCCAACTGTAACAAATCAAGATGACTGTCAGAAATCTGTACATAATCTCACACTATCTTAAAATAGACTAAAATATAATTGTTAAAATTGGTCAATTTATAGGGAAACATTTTAATCAATGGTAATTATTGCAATACAGTAAAGAATTGATAACTGTGCTTGTTATCATTCCAGTACCTTATTCAAGACTTAATGGTCTTTATTTAAAAATTTAACTTTTAATACCAATCAATTGGGATTTCTCCTACAAATAAAGATTTAGAATGGGTAATAAAAAGCAACTTTATAAAGAATATTTTTATTCAACTGCCACTAGTTGTTCTTGCACAGTACATCATGCCTAACAACGCTTTACTTTACAACTATTATAAGGCGTGTTGATCGACATAAAGAATTCACTGTTCCACTCATGACATACACAATAATATCAAATGATACCAATTGTATCCACTCTCTCAACTGAACCAGCAGCTTTGACTCTTTGCATCTGCAAGAAATATTTCTCCTCGGTGAAATGGATGGTAGATTTTCCCCCTTGTGGATCCAGGTAAAAATAAGCAAAGTTTCTTTTTCAATGAGCATTCAACATGCCAAGTTTAGAGTCAAGTCAAATTATTCATGAGAAAATTAGCAAGCACCCTCATCATGAAACAAATAATACATAGCCATCAGCACACCAATACAATATACAGTACACAGGCCACTATGCTAAAACTTTGCACAGATGAAACAAACACTCCAAGCTTGCACGATGATTACAAGCTAATTCAAGCAGAATTGAAGTATGTCTTCCTGCTAATGACAACAAAATAAATCAAGAAAGGTAACAATATATTAGATAAAATTCAAGTGTCTTGTGTGGCAAAGATCGGGCTTATTTGTTTACGTTTATACTAGAATAACATTTCTAGTAACATAGATGTAACGTCAAAAATAATCACAGTAACAAAAAATTAGATATTAAATAAAAAATTCGTTAAAAAAGTTTTCTAATAGGCGAGACAAAAAGTTAACATTCCTCAAATGAAAGAACTGATCCAAGTGTAGTTTTGTGAATTCAAACAAAGTACTCAAGGCAGAAATACATTATACATTAAACAGGATTTAAATTAAAAAAGTTCAAGTTCCCTTTCTACAGATTTGTTAACGTTGTTAAAGCTGCTGCAGCTTGATTATAAGAAGCTATTCTAGCCTCCTTCATTTGCCAAATATATATATATTTATGATACATTACGAACCAGATCAATAAAGCTGAAAGTCGTAAATATATACAATTGTAGAACCTCCTGATATTCTTGCTTGATTGTAACAAACACACATTTACCAGAGAGAAATGCTGCACAAATTTTACGAAGCCCATGAGAGCATTTCCTTAAATTCTTCATCCAGTTCTTCTTTGGGACCTAAAAAAAAGAAGAAATTATGTCATAACTTAATTTCACATCAAGTGATGTGTAGTTTATTAATACATCATACTCTGACTTTTAAACACAACACACTACTATTAATTAGAAATAGACATCTCCACAACCAAAACTATCTAATCAACTTATTTTATTGGATAACAATAAATATAAAAATTGATGTAGTATCAAAAATAATTTCACTAATAGCACTGGTTTTCACCTCAGTTTTCATGATAATCATCCTCAAAAAAATCACTTTTTTCAACATATTATTTGAATGGACACAGTTTTATTTTATATTAAATAAGAAAAGACCCTTCGAAGTTAAAAAACTATCCTCTAATTATTAAACAAGAATTTTTCAGCAAAAATATGGACATCCCTACGATTATTGGCTATATCATTAACTGCTTTTGAATACATATATGTTGAACAATCAAATCAAATAAGAAATGTGTGAACTAACTTGTTTTCTTTTCAACAGCGGCAGCAGGCAAAGCCGTAGGAGGAGATGGCAGTTCATCTGCAGCGGTAGGACCTACTCCAAGCAATTCTTTGTCCAATTCCTCTTGCTCCAATTCCTCTAACTCACGCTCTAACTCATCCTGGAAAAGAAATACATATTGTTATAAAATACTAGAAACAACAATGCAAAATACAATTCTGGTTTATAAATTAAATGCCTTACTTCATCTATATCTTGTCCAAATGCAACAGGATTTGAGATCGCATCAGATATTTCTCTAGCCACATCTTGTTGTTCAGCTATATCATCCATCATATCATGAACCTTGTCCACATCCCTATGAACAAAAAATGTACACACTTAAAACAAATTAATAAAGGGAAATTTTATACATAATAGACTACATCTAACTCATTTACATTACAAACTCACACACAAAACATGGGTCAAGAGAGAGATATGAAAATCAACCTACATACTTATTTGAAATGTTACAACACAAATAGGTATACACATAAAATGCATCATGAGGAAAATGAAAAGAGCGAGAATAGCCTTATAAACACTGTACATTAAAAAAATGAGAGGCAAAGCCAGTATATTTAATTAATAAGAAAACAAGAAAATGAAAAGAGTACATGAAACATGCTATACAAGCTTAGTGTGGAATCTCTGGTAGGCATAAACAAATTAGTTTAATTTATGCTTTGCAAATCAGTGTTAAAAACTATATTTTCAACATACTAGTTGCCTGGTTTGTCTATTTTTGGGCATACACAATTACTTGAAAACTAATTGAATATAAACAATTTAATATCTTTGTAAGTACTGTAAGTCACCCAAAACACAATTTACTTGTTAAAAACACGAAGAAAAAAAAAAAATTCTTTGAGAATTTTCAGAGAATCTTCTGGATGAATCTGCAAGACAAAACAAAAATACCAGTTCACCATCAAAAGACCAAGACACCTCATTTGTTTTGATCTATCGAAAGTGGTCTAACTATGAGTGATGAACAGATACAGGTTACTCGATTACTATGTACAGATTTTTCTTATAACAGATATAGAGTGCATTGAATTTCCATATCAGATAATCAAGTGTCAAAATTTTTCCCCTGACATAATTATCTCTCTCAAATTTTTTCTAGCTCCTGTTATTTATTTTTTTCCCACACTATTAGGTACAAACCCATTTCGACGTGTAAATCTGAACGATTTCACAATGTTTTTACAAAAGTTTCTCCCAACACATCTTTGGAAACCTGACACAATGACAAGTTGACAAAAGATTATTGAAAAATAACTTACATATGCTGATGAGCTGCTTTAAGGGCATCTGCTGCTGATTTCATTGTTTGTAACACTGCTGTATTGGTATTAGCACCCTCCAAAGCTTCTCTTTGCATTTCGATTGTTGATAAGGTGCCATCAATTTGCTGCAATTGTTTTTCATACCTCTTTTTCCGTTTTAGAGCTTGGATAGCAGCTGACAAAAGAGCACAAATGTCAGTGTCACTTTGTTTCCATTTACTCTTCTTCTTCAATCAGTGTCATTTGACATACTAATCAGAAAACTTGTTACTAAGAAATTATAAATATAAAAACCATCACGATAACAAAATCATATTTTCAAAGTTGAATCACAAACTATAATTCGCCACATGATGATGACTCACCCCCACAAATTACGAGGTTAGGAGTCAAACAATAAAAATCCCGTGGCAGAATACTTACCTCGCTTGTTCTTCGTGCCATTTTTCTTAGCAACGTTGATTTCTTGTTCGATTTTCTTCTCTAAAAATTCCTGCTTTTTGATTAACATTTCTTCAGTTTCTCTAAGTTTCTGAATGGCCTCGCCAGTGGTCGGAGCTTTTCCATCTTTCTTCCCACCGAACACTTTGCTTAGGAAACTCATTGTTATACGAGCGAACACCACACGACAATTAAAAAGGAATACAATATTTACCGCGGAGCTATTTTAACACACCAAACTCGCAAATATAGGTACCCTTCTGGTTATATTTCGTCTCGATACGGAAAACCTGCGCAATCCCAACTGCATCCACTAATGTGCGAGTGACTGCAATGCAGTTCTAACAACATTTCAAATAATTTTAAAAGCCATTTTCAGAGGTCTTTTTACATTGAAGTATGTATTATATTCGTTTCCAAAGCACGATATATTTAACACATCAAGAACATTTAAATAATTAGAAATTGTCTCCGCAGTGATTCACAGCATCCGTACTTTACAAAACTCAATGACAATGAAATGTCACACACAACATGTTTGGAAACTTGGCGTTGGTAGATAGATTCATTGCACTCTCTTTGAGTTTTCGGACTGCTGGTCCACCACCTGCAAACCTGAGTTACGTCAGCGTGGTTGGAATGTGAGTCATCTGTGTTACGTATTACCGCCAATTTTAACGTAGGTGGAATCGCAATTGTGGAATATTGAACTCTATAGAAAAAAACGTGGTTTGAATTTGCCTACATGGATTTATGACATTAAACTTGAAACGTACAGTATTATAATGTCGAGAAAATAAAGATTGTGTAAGGTGAAGTCGATATTTATTGTGTCTGCAATGGATGTCTATGTGTCAAGCAAGGCAGATAGACCTGATGGAGTGCCAAAGCAAAGCTTCCAGTTAAAAGACCCGAGGAAAGATGGGTAAACTTCATTGTTTTTTAACATGTTTCAGATTCAGGTTGACAATAATTACAAAGTAAAAAAAAAATGTATTTTCATATTTCCATTGCTGAATGCTACTCAAGACATTTTACACATTACTTCAAATTAGTAATAGTAATAATAATGATAATGCTATTTTTGTTGTAGATTAGTTCTTCAGATTCACCATACTGTACCTGGTCTTCATGGGGAAATACGACGTGTTAGGTTTTGTTCATGTAACGTTTAATGAGTCAGGTGAAGAACTTGCAGCATGTGATCATCGAGGAAATATTTTTGTTATTGATTTGGCTGGTTGCAAGTATGTGTGTCAAGTTTTATCTACATATATTTTTTTAAATGTTTTTTATTTAATGCTATTAATTTTATAGGTTTTGGCTGCTGGTGAATTTGGGTTCCTGTTCAGTTCTTTCATTTTCACCAGTAAATAAAACAGATTTAGTTGTTGGAACTGCCAATGGAACTTTAAACATTGTTAACACTGGTGAGATGTATTTTTTAGGAACAAAATTTTGTCACATTTTATAATTAAGCTATGAATAATAATTGATAAAATAGAATGTAACAAATTGTTCATTCTGTTTTTATTTAGTTTTGAAATGTAATTCATTGCACTTATTATTATTATTATTATTTATAATAATATTATTAATAAAATTATTATTATTATTCCACTACATCACAACTAAAGATGTTATGAGTTGGCTGAATAAAAAATCCAGGTTGCAACCAGCTACCTAAGGAGCAGATCTAGGGACTGTCGGTGTCTCTACAATACTTTGCGCAAAATGTGGGCTGTTCCAAATAAAGCTCTTTCTTGCACTTCCCAGTCTTTTGAATTACCTGGGTGTTTAGCCAAGTTCTTACACAAATTGTGCGGAACAAATCCTAGAGCCCCAATGACTACCGATACAACCTGTGCTTTAACATCCCACATTTGGCTGATCTCGATTTTCAAACTCTTGTATTTAAGATGTTTCTCTGCCTCTTTGGTAACAATGTTTTGATCGCAAGGTACAGCAACATTGACAAGGAAACACGATTTTTTTTTCCAAATCCCGGATAACTATATCCGATTTGTTTGCTGCTATCATGCGATCAGTTTGAATTTGTTGGTTATACAATATCGTACACAATCCAACAGATGTCACTGGCCTTGGTGAGCTTTTGTACCACTTGGGGCATGTGTTTGGAACTTCAAGGGCAGTACAGATCTGCTAGTGAAGGTAGCTACACACCCTGTTGTGTCTTTTCAAGCATTTGGTCTTTGCTAGGATTGGACAAGCTGAGACAATATGATCAATGGTTTCTATGTGTTCCTGGCAAATGTGGCATTTATCATCTTGAGAAATTTTGAGAACCATTTTATCATAATGTATTCTCAAGGTTTGATCTTGGGCAGCTATTACAAATTCTTCTGATTCTGGCTTCATTCTTCCCCTTTCGAGCCACATAAATGATTGATCTTTATTGATCTGAACCTTGTCCATTCTTTAGATATTGTCCACGAAATGGTTTGTCTCTCCAGGATTTCTTTACCATTCTTTGTGTCTCATATTTCATGTTAAGAAGCATCAGAATTTTGGTATCTGTGTTATTCTGCATGTCTTGCATAATCTTGTTCACAATGCTTTTTGCTACACTTACAATTCCTCTGTTTCCCATTCTTCAGTCAGATTTCATGATCTGCCTCATTAGAGGGTCATTTTGATGGCTGACTACATACTTTCCCATCCCGACTAATGAATTGTGCCAGGAGGCTTCAATTTTTCTGAGGCTTCTTCCTCCTTCCTTAAATGACACATAAAGCTTATGTACATCAGCTCGAGGGTGAGTGACATGATGCATTGTAAGCAGTTTTCTAGTTTTTCGATCCATGATTCAAATTTCGTGCTTGGACCAGTCCACCAGATCAAAACTGTATTCGGCTACAGGCATTGCCAAACAACCTATTACTAATATTTTATTCCTGGAGCTCAAAGCAGACTGGAGGACAAGCCTCACTCTTCTGTAATACTCCCTGCAAATTCTCTCTTTCATTGTGTCTTTTGAGATGGTTTCACATTCTTCAATGCCCAGATATTTGTAAGTTTTACCTGGCTCAAGATCTTGAAACATTGTGTGCATATCATCTTCAGTATTCTCTGACGTTGTCACTTTGCCTCTCTTTAAATTAATTTTTACACACTTGTCAAGACCAAACTTCATGCAGGTGTCATTGCTGAAGTCATTCACAACACACAGCATTTGGGAGAGAATCGCTTCATTCTTAGCAAACATTTTAAGATCATCATTATTATTATTATTATCATCATCCTCATCATCATTGTCATCATCATCTTTTTTTAGTCTTCTACGGTCTCTCCATCTTTTTGACCTTTAGTAACTGTCTACCTTCTCTTAGTATGGTTTTTGCCATTTATTTGTTAATCTTCTCTTTCAACTGCATTATTTTATTATACAGTCTGTTCTGTATGCCAATTTCTAATTTTATCTCTTTAGTAACATGATCTTAAATATCTCATTTGTGTATTAGTACACTCATAAAATAACTGCTTAATTATTGTTTTCTCAATCTAACTGCTGCCAGGAACATCGTCTTTATAATTAAACTTATTTTCTTCTTTCCAATGCTTGATGTCAGCTCAATAACATATCACAGATATTCAAACTTAGAAAAACGCGTCAGTTGGAACAAAAATATAAGGCTTATTGTAATTCGTGCTCTTCACCAATATTTATGAAACAACATTTATAAAGTTACAAAAATGTTGATGAAGACAGTATCTTTCATTACTACATCTAATCTTTAATGTCTGTATATTTAATACCAAGAATATGAATTATTTGTAGAAGGGCGCATGTTATATTGACTTGACATATTACATATGTGTACTTCTGCCAAAACCTTAGCCTCTTGCCAAAACCTGAGCATACCAGCGGCATCCTGGCCATGCGGCCACGAGTTACAGAGTACGTATGATTAGCATGCCATATTCTGGTATTCTCAACCTGAGAAGTGAGTTTTCTCATTGTTACACAGCAACATATACTGGGACTTTGCAAGGAAAATGCACACTATAATTTTTTCCCGACCAAGAATCTAACCTGGGTCACGTCAAGGAAAGCGAGCTGACCAATGAGTTATCTGAGAGGGCATATAACATATGCTTTCTCTAAAATAAACATTTCATATAAGATATTAATTTTTAGATGTGTTTACATATTGCAGTGAATACTCCTTTTATTAATTTTTCTTTTCTTTCTTTTAGAGGTAGGCAAAACTGTTGGTGCACTCAAAGGGCATGCATCATCAGTTAACAAACTATCATTTGCTAAACAAAGGTTTTGCTTATCATCGTCTTCTGAAGAAGCTATAATTTGGGACTTGCAATCAAATAGTCAGGTGCATCGCCTGAATTTGCGCACAGACATCCTTCTTAAACAGGTTCTCGAATGTGTAACTTGTTTGAATTTTTAAAAAAATTGTTATGTTTTAATTATATTAATTTCTCAATTTTTCTCTAGGTTTTCTTTATGCCAGTTTCTGACAATATTCTTGCATGTTTCCAAGATGATGCTATTCATATCTGGAGTTTTGAAACATTTCAGTGCATTAAACAGATTATACCAGAGGCTTGGAAAAATCATCATGTCAAAAACCATTGCTTTTACTAGGTATATATTATTTCTAAGTAATCATTAATGTTTAGTTCTTGAAGTTGGAAAATTGCTTTACTGTGGGGTGAGAGTATTTTTACAAACATATTTTATAAATTATGCCCTATTTGTTTGTGGTCTTATTTGGAATCTCCAAGTACTAAAATTCAGTTGTTGCTAACTTTAACTAAATATGTATGTATGTATGTGTGTGTGTGATTTAAAATGAAATTGTACAAAATGTTTTTATATTTGTTTTTTTCTTTCATTTTTTCTTCTTTCTCTCTCTTTCTCATTAGAAATGGACGAGCAATGGTTTTAGGAGGCCATACTCCCAGTATAATCATCTTTGATTTAGACAATTGGAAAGTTAAGAAAGTTGTAGAAATGCCTGTTGGAATTTCTGGAGTTCGGCATTTGGAGTTTATCCCAGGACTTTTTGATGGAGGTGCAAACAAAGTAAAGTTATTTTAATTTGCACTTAATCTTATTCAAGAAGCTTAATGTATTAATTCTTAGTTAACTAATATCTTTTTCTTTCTTTCTTTTTTTAAGGTTCTTGGCATTTTGTCAGAAAAATGTGGAATGTATTTTTTCAATACTGAAGATCAGTTATTTCTTCCCGTAACAGACAATTTGACCAGTGGACTTCGTAAGTTCTGTTTTCTTTACTTATCATGACCCTTCATTTATATAGACTGTTGAATTAAAATGAAATGCAATTTTTAGGAACTTTTATCCTGCAGTACACCTGGAAAATATATGGCATTTATTCTGCACACTGGAGAAATAAACATTTATAAAAGCTCTAAATTAATTGAATTAGACTCTCAGCAAGAAAACAATTGATTATTTAATGAAGGAAAAGCCACAGACTCAAAACATTAGATACGATCCATCAGAATATCGACAAAATATCCAGAGAAGGCAAAAGAATGCTTGCTCAACATCTTGAAGAAGTTCATAGAGAGGTATAAAAAACCTTTTTCTTCTGTTTTCACACTTTATTTTCACTTCTTTTCCCAGAATTGTTTTCAAGTATCATTTGTTTATCTCATTTCATTGTGTATTATAGTGGTATACATTATCACTTTAATATTTTTCCTGTATTAATTTTTTGAAATTATCTTTTTCTATCTCTTATATTAATTAAAAAGTCCCCCTTAAGAAGTATATTTTTCCCCCTTAAGGAAGATTCCTGTTTTAGAGTATTGATGGTTTTTGAGGAGCTATTATCCCTTGTGTAATTCAACTAACAAAGAAAATAGGTTCAGTGGACTCTTTATCTGGTTAATTCTGTTTTGGATAATTAATAGCAATGGGGTTTCGTTGAAATTATTTTTTAAAATATTGTTAAAATGAAAGTTTAAATCATATTTTAAATCATTCTTATAAATCAGTGCCAGAATTTATGTATGTTAATGAAACTAAAGCTGACAACAAAACAAAACTTGTGGGAAAGCATGGCATACGGAAACTTTTTCTCTTCTTTCAACAACTTATTGTATTTTTTTAGCTGTATGACATTTAAAAAACAAAAATTGAGAGGTAAATTAATGTTAATAAATTTTTCAGAAAATTTGGAAAATGTCACAAGGGCTTCATGTAAAATGTCACAAGAGCTTCATGTAAAATAACCCCCCCCCCCACACACACACACACAGTTGAATTATTTTACTTATCTCCAAAAGACATAATGATATCTTACTCTTAATGTGTTCACAATTTTTCGGGTCCAGAACATAATCTGATAGTTATGCATGACTTGTGATGGTAACATTTAGCACTTTAAAATTTTAAAAAATCGCATTCTGAAAACATGGCTATAGCATATAATAGCATTTACAAATTAAAATGTAGCATTTTGGGGTATGTATAAAGAAACTAATTTATCTAAGGGAAACTAATTTAATATTTCGCCATTTGTGAACTTCAACAAATAGAAAAGAAGTAATGCATATGCCATGGGCATGGAGACTCCCTCTTCTTACTGTAAGTTGAGCCCCCTTGTGATGACCTTGAGTGTTCAGGCTTTCAGGATCAGTTTTTTTTTATTGTCCTTAATTTTTATTACTTTGTTTAATCAATTAAATCTTAATTATAAACTAATAAACATACTCGCTTTCAAACTCCAAGTTAACTCATTCACTCTCAAATTAAATGCTTTCAAACAGCAATGTGTTGTATTCCATTGTCACATGTCCAGTTAGAGAGCGAACATGAAGGAAACCTTAAAATGAAATTTAGCAATTATTTCACAGATTCACAACCATTTTGCACTTTCTTCATGATTTTCCATTTTGAAACGAAGGTTGCATTTTATCGCAGATTGAAAACATTCAGAAATGTACGGCATCGACCATGAAACATACAATTATTAATTTTATACCCATACTTCCATCCCAATTTTTGGATACAAATTGTGTAACTCTTCACCATGTGTACCAATTTTAATCATCTTTGGCACAGCAGTAATTGATGTGAATTGTAATGTATGCACTCAACTACTCAAAATAATCTTTAACATGGAGTTTAGGATAAAAAATTTGAGATTGAAGTGTTTATTTTTCCAATTTTTCCTCATACACCACAGTAGAGCATTTCAGAAAATGGGTGCCTTCCTGGAAAGAAGAAATGAAAAAATTAATATTAGAAAAGAAAGCATTCAGAATATATTTACAAACTGGACACATGGAAAGATACAAGGGATGTAAGAAATTAACCCATTCAGTACCAGCGTCCTCATTTGAGGACAGTGAATTTTTTCATTATTTCATTACATTATAAATTGTGTTCACCATCACATTGTTGTTTGGCAACACTGCAAAGGTTCATTCAACAGATATATACGTTTGTTATCACTCAGATTTATATTCTTGTAGTTTTTCTAGCTTCCTAAGTTAGTGCATTTTATTCTTTGTTGTGTTGATAAAAAAATTGATTATATCTACTTTTCTAAATTTTGGTGAGTTGCTTAACTCACTACGTAGTGGTAGTTTGTGCTCATACTTTACGAAGAATATAAAATTGTGCAGTTATATTATTCAATGTTTTCGAGACATTGATATTTTAGTGCCGTTCTCATATGAGGACGCAGGGACTTTAAGTTATACAATTTTGTCGTGAAGTGAAACACTTGAAAAAGAGTTGGAATTTCATTTCATGTTGGTTTTTTTCGAGGAATGATCGTGCCAGATTCTTGGAACTTTTAGAGTGCAATTTTTATGAAGCTGCCTCTCCAGGCCTGTCTTCATGATGAAATACATCTTGGCATTTCGCGGTTTTCTCGGTCGTTCCGCTAGATGTCGCATAATCGCGACCATATCAAGCACTGCTTGATCATGCAACATCTAGCGGCATGACCGAGAAAGACGCGAAATGCCGCGATGTATTTCATCATGAAGACGGGCCTGGAGAGGCAGCTTCATAAAAATTGCACTCTAAAAGTTCTAAGAATCTGCAAGAAAGAAAGTATCAGTTTTGTCTTCTCCAGCAAGCGTGCTGCCTAATGTAAGATTCGACAGAAAAAGACTCATCACGAGGATTGCTTATGCACAATATCAGCAGCCATCATGCATAACAAGCCACGCAAATATTTTGCTAAATGCAATATTACTCTCTGTGTGGAATGTTTTGGTCTATTCCACTTCAGAAAGTAAAGTAGATTTTTCTGAAATTACTTTTGTACTATAATCTTAACTGAGTACAACATCATTTTCAGAAATATGTTAGTAGTAGAAGTCTGTTCAATTATTACCCTCAAGTTCTTTTTTGAAAATATAATTCTAGTGTAATCGTATTTGCTTTGTTGATACATTACAATAACTTATGTAATTATGTTGTTTAATTATTCTATTTTTATTTTGTTTTAAATTTCAAATAGTAGTTACTAAAATTCAAATCCAATGGCCATAAACATTTGTTATGAAGACTTATTTTTATTATTGCGGAAAACTTCATACCAAGTCCCAGTGTCCTCTTATGAGTACAGTCCTCCACACCTACCCAAATTAATAATTTGAATTAATTTCGATAAAATTAAATAACTAGCACTCAGCAATGATGATTTTTTGAATTTCACTTAAAAAACTGCAGTAAAAATAATTTGGGACTTAATGGGTTAAGAGCCTGAGTGATAATAAGGACAATGAAGCAGACTGGGAAAATTTCAATAAAATGAAAAGAGAAATAGCTGCACAAGAAAAGACTTCAAAGTTCTTAGAAAGATAAAAATGGAAAAAAGAGATACTTGACACAGGAGTGTACATTTAATGTATAAAACAATGTATGACACAGGAGTGTACACAAACATTTAATGTATAAAATACTGCAAGACACTGAGGAAGATCAGGAAATAAAAACAAGAGAGCATAGAAAAAGTTACTGAACCAAACAAAGTGTAGAACACTGCACCTACAAACATTGAAAGGGAGGAGGTAAAAAGGGGTATAAAAAGCAGTAAGAAAACAGAAATGCCCAGGCTTGGATAATGTCAATGTGGAACTATTGAAATGTGGGGGAAGACAAGTAGAAAAAAAATTACTGGAAACGATTAAGAATGAAGTAAGAATTATAGAGGAATTGCAATGCAATTGCCAGCTCATTGAAAGATTATTATCGTTCCCCCAAGCTTTGCATGTTTTCAATGTTTTTTGAAGATTTGAGTTGCATTTACAGATGTTAAAAACAATCAATGATGTCACAATGATTTATTCTGTCCTTATCATTACAAAGGTTTTTATGTGCATGCATTCTCAGGTAGATGTTTATCCATCTAAATTTCAACAAACAAAGATCCTATGTCCCCTGATCCAAGAAATTCTAGAAAAGCTTCATCACACCTTCATTAAAAGATATCGCATTACAATAGCTTGGCTTCCTTCTCATGTAGGCATCCAGGGCAATGAAGAACCGGATGCAGCAGCAATCTCTCTTCCCGAAATTGAAACTGAAGCTGATGGCTCACTTCCTGACCTTAAAAATTATCTCTTACTTGTGGTTAAGAAGCTTTGCTCCTGGAACTGGAAAATATTACCTTCTAAATTACATGCAGTCAGGAAGAATATTGAGGAATTCCCCATCACATCAATTAGGCTTTGCAGAAGACATCAAGTGGTTATAACCAGACTGCATATATAGGTCATTTTAAGCTTAGTCATAGCTACCTGATGAAGAAGACTACTCCTGATCTTTGCCCAAATTGTGATCTCCCAGTATCAACTAAGCACCTAATTGTGGATTGCCATGCAGTGACGACTGACAGAGCAAGTCTCAACATTAATAGTGATCTTCATTGTATATTCAACTCCTACTCGGGCCACATGAAGATTATTCAACTCCTTACAAAATTTAATCTGATAAATTGTATTTAACAATTGAGTGCTTTATATTCTGTGTAATTGTATGTGTGTTTACAACCGTTGAATACTTGTGTGAATACTAAATTCTATATTTTTGTAACTATGGTCACCAATGACCTAGCTGTTTCTGGGGCGACCGTAAATAAACAATTAAAAGAAGAAAAAAAAGACCCCCTATAGAAAAGCAATAATACTGTATAATAAATTACCTAATAATATTAAAACAAGTAAAGCCAGTTTCAAAAGATTATTAAAAGCAGATGTAATTAAGACTTGCCCATACGAATTAAGTTAAATATAATAAGGATTATCGCTACTATTATCACTATTGTCATTAATATTAACATTGTTGTAATGATTAAAGATTTTGTAAATTTGTACATTGATTAAATATTTTGTACATCTTAGTGATGTTACCCATTAAAGTTAATATTCAAGATGTAATTGAATGTAATTAAACTATATATGTAGTATACACTGAAATTATTTGATGCTTGTAAATCCAAGTTATAAAAACAATAAAACATTATTATTACAATTATTGTTATTATTATTATTACTATTATTGTTGTTGTTATTATTATTATTATTATGTCCTCTAGAATAAACTTGTTTAAACAGTTGATGGCTGAATATGGAGGACAACCTTCTTTCAACTACAGCTGCCATATCTTGAGCCCTAATCGATTCTGGCCAATATTATATTTAAATGTGGTTAAAACTTAATTAAAAAGTGTCTATTCAGTATTAAGGAGAATGCATGCATGGCAAATAAGATATCACTAACATAAAGATATGGAATAAAAACTAAAACTGCATTAAAAGACCCTTCCTTAATATGAAAATTGAGGCAAGGGTTAGACTTCATATTACAAGACTAGATTAGACTACATGATGTTGTTACAAAATCCTCCCTGTTATATCATAGTGAAATATGGATATTAAAACAGAGAGCCAAAAAATAGAATCAAAGTCATCGGTATGAGATATGTCAGTTCTGAAAATAGCAAAGAGAGACAAGAAAGAAATGAAGAGATTTGAGAAAAAAACAACTCGAAGTAAAACATAGTTATTTTAGAAATGACTAGAACACATAAAAAGAAAGATAGAACATTTCCCAAGAAAGGTACTGAAATACTGTACAAGAGGAAAAAGAAACCCAGGCAGACCAAGAAGACATTGAGAATAACAGGAGCACCCTGTGGGGGACTAAGGGAATACTGGATAAATGAAAGGAAGAGGCCTAATCCTTAACATATCATGGAAAGAAATTGAAATACAGGTGAAAGGCAAATAAAAGCACTTAGGGTCATCTAAAAAGAGTTAACTTGAAGGAATGGATGAGGAAGTTGGGTCTCTGACTCTGACAGGTAGACTGTTGTTAGTATGCCAGATATGTGAAGGATGCTATATTATAGAAAGTACATTTTGGAATATTCAGATTTGAGGACAGTGAAAAATGATATTTGAGAAAAAAGCTTTATTTCATAATCAGGTTCTGAAACTGGCCAAAAATATTTGAAACTATTCCCTCAGAAAAAAAATAATTTATTTGGAAACAGAAGCAGAAACCCTAGACATATTATAGAAATCTCAAGTCCTTATATGGATGTAGGTGGTAGTTGCATTAGTTTTCCCTTTCAAATTTTCAAGTGGTAAACTGCTGCTATGTTAAATTGTAGGCTGAAGGATAATAGTTTCTGAAGTACATGTTGTACTTATCAGTATCTGGAGAGAATTTCTAAAGGCTTTGGGGAAGAGAGGGTGAAGGTGAGGAAAGAAACCTTCAATTTAGCTGAGGTGTTTATACTTCCTATCTGCCTCATAGAGAAAATTTGCTGTTCATAGTTTGCACAGGTTTGTTCACATTTCTTGTGGACAAAAATTATTTCAAAATGCCTTTGCATTTCTTTCTTATTTAGATGAGTATTTTTATAGTATGTTATTGAATGTTCTCTGTTTTTTGTGCATTCTGTATTCTCTGTTAATCTTACTGATTGACATAATTTCAGAATCTTTTCCTGTTTTTTCTATTAGTTGTACTTATATTACTCTTCTATACTATCTGCAAGGCTTAAAAACACATTAAAAAATAATTAAAATAATTTTAGTTAAGCTCACATCTCATTTCTAATTTCTTAGATTCAAGATACATTAGATCTTCAAAAATTACGCCCAATCTTGAAAGAATTTGGAGAGTATCCAGAAGCATATCGAGCGCTTATTTGGAAAACTATTTTACAACTTCCATACAACAAATCTTCATATGTGGGACTAGTGAATAGAGATTGCAATCCAGCTTATCTGCGCCTTGAAGAACAGTACCCATTAGAAAATCGTTCCATCCTGAAGAACCTGAAACGGTAATTTAAATTGTTTGATCATTTTGTGCTTTTCAAGTGTAATTTATTTCAAATATTTTTAGTTTTTGAAGTAACAATCATTATGAATTATCAGATATAATTATTTTGTTGTAGGCTACTGTCTTGCCTCTCTCATTGGTGTGCTTTGTTTGGAGAAGTGAAGTTCTTGCCACTTTTTGTTTTTCCATTTGTGAAGGTTTTTCAAAATGATCCCTTTGCTTGCTTTGAAGCAGTAGCAACAATTATAGGTATTTTGTAGCATTAAAAATGTAATAATATCAATTTTCTTTATTTAATTATCGTTTTTCAAAATTTCGTTTCGTTTGTAATTTTCGTTTCAATATGTAATTTTAAAAATTATTCTGGTATTTACAGTTAATTGGTGCCAGCATTGGTTTGAATACTTTCCTTTTCCCCCCGTCAATGTGCTTGCTATGATTGAAAATGTTTTGGCAGAAAGTGACCCAGAACTAATGCACTTTTATTACAAAACTGGCATTACATCTCGTGTGTATGCTTGGCCTTTGCTGGAAGTTGCTTTTACAGAAGTAAGTGACAATTTATTTCCATTATTCAATGAAAATGTGAGTTTTTGTTTTTCATAACCCTGTACGTGTAATAATTTTGTTCCACTTCAAACAATAAAATCCATTGTATTGTTAAAAAATCATTTATATTACTTATGTTCTCGGAACAAAGATTTATAATGTTACCTGTTGTTACATTTTCATCTTCTCATTTTCTAAAAATTAAAAGAATCTTTATGGAAGTTCCTTGATGGAAGAAGAAAATAAGAAAAAGCCATACTTATTTTGATTTTATTACTTTAAAAAATAATTTCCCTGTGGTGATTGTTAAGTTGCTTTTATTGTTAGAACATGCCTGAGAATTAGATGTTCCTAAAGGAATATATGTTTCATGTATTTAGTGCTAATTGAATACAAGATCAATATTAAATAAACATTGAATGGAGCTCCAGAAAAATTTATAATTTGTTGATTTAATGAAAGCCATTCTCAGAAAATTTCATGATGATACATAATATTTGTCAACAGTCTATTTATTGTTTTTATGTTCTCAGCTGTCAGATTTGATTGTGTATTATTGCCTTGGATTTTAATGCTTACTGAACACAGGTGATTACAAAATTGTTTACATAATCTCAAAAACTCCCTACAACTGCCTCCAAAGGATGTTCACAGGGTTTGTGGAGATAAGTAATGTGGCCAACATCAGTTTCCTGCCTCTTTTCATCCTCTGATAAAGATATGATACCAACTGAAAAGCAAGTGGAGTGGACTGGGCAGCAATACTAAAACAAGGAAAAATCCTTGGCCTGAGATTCAATCTTTGTCCCCTGATGTTGTAGGCTGGTGCCTTCCCACTTGAACTGCCATGGCTCATCATTGTGATTTGTTTTGTTTAATTGAATTCCTTCTTTTTTTTTCAGGTTCTGTCGGTGACTGAATGGATGCAGCTATGGGACCATGTTTTATCAAATGAACCAGCATTTCTTCTTATGGCTGTTGTGGCATACAATATTTCTTGTCGCTCTGCCCTTCAATTATGCCAAAATTTGGAAGATTTTAATGTAAGTTATGTGGAATATTAGGTAGTGTAATTTGAAGATCCTCAAGTCTCCAAAAACAGTCAATGCTGAAGGTATACGTTGATGGGGCAGGTTTTATCGGGTGTAAAATAAAGTCCCAGGTATGATTTTTAGTGAGGGTGACTGATGCTTCAAACAGTTTGAATATCATTCTTACAAGTATCAAAAATAAACAACTATCTAATTAAAATTGATTCTCTTAGGCTTTATTTTAATTTTTTATAGAATGAGAAAAAAAGTTTCATTTTACAGGAACTAATTTGGCTTAAAGTAGGAAGAGAAATGGGAATTAAAAAATCAAAAAAATTTACACTTCCTAGGTATGACAAACTTTGTATCTAACTGTGAAATTGAGAGGAATAATTAAATAATTAAAAAGTGGGTGTAAGTTACTTTTTTTTTTAAATTGATTTATTTCACGTTAAATTTGTTAGCAATCGTGTAATATTCAAAAAGAAAGGCTTCTATATTCATGTTGGCAACATTGTGTTAAATTTAAAAATGAAATATATTATGTAAAGCAATTATTCTCTCTGGCCATCAATTTTATTACAACCAATTATTTTGTTGATGAATTGAAACTCCATTTATATGTTTCACATATTTATATCTTGCTTTTTGTAAGTCTCGGATAAATTCCTATACTTCTCATGCTAAATTATTTTGGATATGCATGTGCATCTTTCATGCTTATACTCTCATAATGAAAGTTCCTTTAAGACAGTATAATGTCCGAAACAACATACAGTATGTGTTCAATAAGTGAGAACATAGAGGAGCCCAAGGAATTTTTGTGTTGGATTTTAGTATTCAAATCGTTTAATTTAATCACTACACAGGGTGTTTCAACTCTCCATTTTGGAATTTTGGACAAAACTACAGGATGAAAAAATAGAGTTGTCAGTATCATCCAGTGCGGCTTTACATTATAATCACCAACATTGCATGATACTAAATTCGTCTAATTTAAAGGAAATATTGACTTGAGGGAATCAAAGATTTGTAATGACCTTTGGGCCTATGTCACAGCATCATATTGAAATGCGTCACCTAATGCTAATGACAACAGCTGAATTTGCTTGATGCCTGCTAGACAACACACGGCGCCAAGAGTGCTCATGTGCCATTTCATGTAAGATGCAATGTTAATCGACGTGCAGGTGCAGGGCTTAACTTTCAGCCTCGGGAGGCTTGCAATGCAGGTGGGCCATGGTAAAAGAGAGCCTGTTTTTAGGAGATATTTTTATTATTTAAGATACTAACATTACTTGTGTTTGCTACACACTTTTATAAAGGGGGTCCAGATCAAAGTTTTGCGGGTAGCCTTATACTCATTTCATTCCGCTACTGGACACGTGTTAACTGACTCATGCATATAGGCATTGATGTGCATCAACACAACACTTGTGTGACACAGACCTAAAGGGCTGGCTGCATGAAATGCAAATATCAATGCTATCTTTTCTGGGCGGAGTTGTAACATACCCAAGTCTTACCTCTCTCCTGCCTTCTTGTGCCCCCCCCTCTGTTCTGTTAAACCTTTTCCCATGATCAAACTTCTGAAGACAAATTTTCTTAAGCCTTTCTACTCAAAACAAGCCGCAGTACATAGCTGTGCAAGATCTGCCAGTAAGATTACCTCAGATGGCAAAAATCAGAAAAAATTCCTAAAACATACAAAAAGTTTTAAATTGAGAGTATGAATTATTTGGAATTTTTTAGAATGTAGAATTTATAAAATTGCTGTAAGTAAATGCAATTTGATATTAATAATGTTATTTTAACAATTATAGAAACCTGATGATGTGATAAAATTTAATCCCAAAGTGTTGTTGAAAACAAGAATTTACTTAAAAACATTGAAATGTAAATGAAAAAAAAGTATGACGTCTGCAATGTGATGTTCAATTATTAGCAAAATAATTGTTTCTATTCTTCCATGTGATAACTATCTGCCTATCAAATTGTCCTTTGAAATGACGAAAAGTTTTCTTGAATTGTATAGTGAAGAAATCAATTTTAACTTTAATGGGGCAGATTATTATAACATTTTGGGAGAATTATCATTGATTAATTGGTTTTCTTATTTTGTAAATAATTTAACTCAGCTGTTCAATATTTTTATGATTTTATTTGTATTCAAATTTCAACTTATGTCCTAGACGTATCAAACTTTTGTCAAGTTTTCTTCCTTGGTATTCTAAAGAGTTAAAGAAATTGTTATCACCAAAACACATTTATCATGGTGTTTATAAAACTGCTTCAGCCGATTCCGATTATCTTAAGTTTTGAAATATTTGAAAATTATGTAAGGTGAAGGTCATTGATGATTATAAACAATATATAATTGATATAGAAAATTCTATGAGTTTTGAGAATAAATCCTTCTGGAAATATGTGAATAGTAAAAGAGGAATAACAAGATTACCAAACATAATGAAATTTGATGAAACGGTTGCAAATTCAGATCAAAATGTTGTAGACCTGTTGCAGAATATTTTAACTGTGTATGTTACTGAAGATATATGTTACTTTTCATGTTGATCAGTATGAAAACTCAGTAATCAATTTGAGAGAATTATTATTACCCAATTACCCAAACAGAAATATACTCTGTCATAAAAAATTTTAATGTAAAAAAGGGAGCTGGACCAGATGGAGTTCTGCCTTCTTTTTTAAAACATTGTATTGTTAACCTGACACCATATTAATTCTTTTTATTTACAGAGTCGCCCCATTTGGGAGCCCCATTATAGAGTTGCTGCATGAAACCCGGTATTTGGAAAGTTGGTTTTATTACACCATTATTTAAATCTGGGAATGGTACTATGAAAAAAATTAGAGACCTATATCCGTTTTAAGTGCTATCTCTAAACTATTCAAATCTATTATAACCAAAACACTCTTGGCTCTGCTGAATCCTATTTTGATTGATCAGCAACATGGTTTTAGACATGAGCGTTCTATGACCACCAACTTACTGTCTTTTTGAGCACTTTCTTGAAAAATTAAATCAAAAAAATCAATTTAACGTAATTTATACTGATTTCGCCAGAGCTTTCGATACAGTCAACCATGATATTTTTAAGTCAAATTAAATAAAATAGGTATTCACGGATCTTTATTAAATTTCATGTCTAATTATTTGTGTAACAGAATTCTACCTGTGAAATAAAAAACTTATATATCAAGAATACTGTTACTGCCAGTGTCCCTCAAGTGTCATTTGCGTCAGATTTTATGTCTTGCATATATAAACATAGTGGGACGATTAACTTGAAGTGATTTTTTTTTAATTGCGGATGATTTGAAACTTTACAGATCAATATCTGGAATAGATGATTGTAACTTATTGTAAGAAGATTTAAACTGCTTGTACTTGTGCTATACGGAAAACAAATTTTCCCTGAATGTATCAAAATGTAAAGTCATTAGTTATTCTGGAGCGAGATCACCAAAAGTATTCTTTTATAATATTGATAATCATATTTTAGAATCTGTTGCACATTTTAAAGATCTAGGTGTCGTCTATGTACAAAAACTGAAATTTAATTTTCATACAACAAATAAGACTTTACATATGCTGGGATTTATAAAATGTAATACGACAGACCTCTCTTATCCCAAATTATTTAAAATTCTATATTTCATACTTATTGGACCAATTTTGCTGTAAGCTTCTCCTGTCTGATCTCCTTTTTATGCTATACACTTGGATTAAATTGAATCATTTTAACACAATTTTTTTACTTTTGTAGCTTGGAAACTAAAACTTCCATCACCCAGAATATCTCATGACCACTTGCAAATTGCTGAAATTTTGAAGATTTTTCCTTTGTCATATTATTGAAACCTCAATGATATATTCTTTTTTTTTACAACTTTTTACATAATAATGTTGACTGTCCCTATTTATCATCTGTTGTTTCGTGGAAAATCCCTACACAGAATTTAGATCTCTTAATTTTACACCCCTAAAGCAACAACCAATGTTCGGCATAATGTTCCACATTGGCATATGTCTCAGCTAGTGAATAAAATTAATGTTGATTTAAATATGATTAGTCACAACAAATTGATTAATTTGTTGAAACAAATATTATTACAATATGCAAACTACAAGCAAATGTAACAAATGTAGTTTATATTGAAATACTATAATACTGTAAATTGGATGAATGCCTGTTATATATAAAATAAATAAATTAATAACAATTATTGTCTTTAAAAAATTGATGGCCAGAAGGAATAATTACATTTAAGAAATTAACACGAGGTTGACGACAATTTCCTTTCTATCTAATAGGTTGAACTCGTATTGATGAGTATGAGTTTTTTTCAGTGAAACATCAATACAATTGTTTGGATTTGAACTGGAACTTCTGTATTGTTAAAGAATTTTATTATTGTGCTAAGATTTTTCTTAAATATGTAACAGTGGATGCCAATAATGATAGATAAAAAGGTTTTCATTTTTATATTGTGCACTTCTTGATAATCAGTAAATTTTAATTAATCAAACCCTCCAGGAGCTTCAAAGCAGTGTGCACAAGTATAAAAGATTTATCCAGCACATGATGCACATACATATTTGTTGCAGTGCATGCAATTGTTCCTGGAATTGTTCTGTCCTTTACTTCCATTTATATGTCTTGCATATATCGCTACTCTAAAGAGTGTTGATTGCTTGAAAAACATTTTGCCTTCTTTTCGTTACTTAGGCAGATCCTACTTCTTCTAATACTTTGAAGGTATAATCTTGGCCAGATGTTTTCTCTCTCGTTACCTCCCTGTACATGCATTGATGGCTGCAATATCCAGAACATTGAAAAAATACATGCCTTGACTACCATTTATTCCTGCATTTCACAGAATACAAGTGCACCATTTCATCAAGTATGTCAATGAGATATTTTACTCATAAAATGGTACAGCCACTGGAAGTTTCTGGGAGCTGTTTTCATCAGTAGTTACAGTTTGAGGCAAGGTCCTAAGAATCATGTTTTTATTTACTTTTCCATGGGAGAATGTCAATTTTTTCTTTATTATTTTATTCTTAATTATTCTTTGTATATTTTTTTTGAAATGTGTAGAATATAATTAAATATTAAAATCCACAAAGTGCTGAATTTAGAAACTACATATATTATTGAGAATTTTAGATAAAAAGTAGGTCACCCAAAAAATGACTGGTGCCATCTTCATTACTGTTAACAGACAAATCTCAAACAAAATGATATAATGCTAACTAGAAGAAGCGGGGTGGGGGGGAGTAGGCAGTGTTATGCTGCTGCATTGCTTAAGGGTAGTAGGGGAATCTATTTTATATTTGAGAATCCAATTAAATTAGTACTGGAGGACTCTCATCTAAGCATTTTATCTTGTTTCTACATGACAGTGTCTGCCGAACTGGGGAGAAATTTCTTTATCTATGCATCCATTCTCCTCACTCATTGTCAGTTCCATCTAGCATCGCCAACTAATTCTGGCAGTCAGTAATGTTAAAGTTTTATTTGATGGGCATAATATAAGAGTTTCATTCCTTTAATTATGTATGATTGCATGATAATAGGTTCATTCTGTTGGAAGAGAGATTTTTTAAAATGTGTTAACAAGGCACTTTAGTTGTTCATTATGACCTCTCCTTTCCTAACTTCATCATTTACTGAATGTTAAATTAAACTTAATTCAATAATTATTGAAAGTTGTCAGCTGCCAAAAAGAAATCACAAATACACTACTTTCAAGTGTAAGAAGGAATGTGTCTGTTTCTGGTTTACACATCAAATATTGAATTTCTTCAATTATTACAAATTTTAATACATAAATAAAATAAACATTAATATGAATAATTTTTGACATATTATAATTTATTTTTACTTTTATAAATGAAGGGGAGCTGGTGTGAGTGTTACATAATTATTTAGGGTTATTAAACCTCATTTTCCTAGTGCATTTCATGGGGGAAAGGAGTAGCGAAAATCCTTCATATTTGCTCAACGTAAATTGTGGATAGTCCCTAAATAAAAATTACATCAGTATGGTTGATATAAGTCATTAGTTATTCACAGGTTTAAAAAAATCCCATAATTTATTTATTCTAGAGTAATTTTTTCATACATAACTTGTAGTTATGGACTTCTATTTAAATGAATGATATAATATATATGATTGTAAACCTTATGAAGGCTAAGGAAATTCTCTGGAAGGTTGGCATTTGTGTAAGATAAAAATTCTATAATTGACATAAACTCAAGAGCATTTCATTAATTGTTTTTCTTATTTTAGGTAAATTTGAGCTGTGTTGTCAGTTTGATCATACCTTAATCTGTACAAATTCATTAAAGTTTTATTGTTAGTTTTATTTAATAAAAATTCTATTAACTTTTTTTAGCACTTCTTCCACAATCAAAATGCAATTGACATGAAACGTTTTATATCAAAAACGTATAGTTTGTGCCGCAAAACAAGTGATGAAATTCATCCTCGTCAGTACTTACAATCGTTCACACCACTGCCAAAAGATTCGTATCCAGCCTTTAATCAGTATCCTAAATTCATTGTGGATTATCAGGTTAGTCCATTTGTAAAACTTAAGTGTATGATTGTAAAATTACAAAAGTATGATTATAATACTTAATGTATATTTTAATTCCAGGCAGAGCAACTTGAACGGATAAGAAAAGAAGAAGAAGAGATACTACGTGAACAAGAGGAGGCAGAAGAACAAAGATTAGCCCAAGAACATCTCATGAAAGAAGATATGCGAAAGGAATTACAAGAGGCTCGTTTATTGAGTATGTTATTAGTAGCGTGTGAATACCTTTTTGTCTTTCTATGTTCAGTTCTCAAAATTGTGACCTTGGCAAATGAGAACAATCCTAACACAATATTCAATTTTTATTACACATTTTTACATATTTTGTTTGTTTGACTTAATTACCAATTGCATTCCATTGCAATACCAATTCATTGCATGTTGCGATAAGTACATGCAGATGCTGAGAACGCTATCTTTAGGAAGTGTGAAAGGAATGTATCAATAAGGTAATGTTTCTTGAGCTTTAATCTCAATTTATAAGAGAATTGGTTGTCACAGATGCGTAGCACTACATACTACTATTTTTTCAGTTAAATTTTTTTTTTAAAAATTTTTTTGTAAATATTCTATAAATAAGAGCGTATTTTTATATTACTTAATGTATCCCTTTTTACATATTTGAAACTTTGAAAATGAGCTCTTAAGACAATTCTAAGCGTATTTTGTCTAATAAACTACGTGGATATTCCGAATGGTTGAGCTGCAATGAGCACTCAAAACTTGGTTTGAAAAATTGATTTTTAGGCAAAAATTTCCATTATAGAAGCTTATAAACACTCCATAAACCTATAAATTCTTTATTATTTGCAAAAGAAATGAATATATTTGTTCAGAAAGAAAAATTAAGCGAGAAGTAAAAAAGCACCCAATTTACACAATTCGACTGCTTTTTTATTTCTCGCTTACGAGAAAGTTTATATATATATATATATATATATATATATATATATATATATATATATATATATGTATATATAAAAACTTTCTCGTATACGTACGGAGTAAAATACATAGTATTGGGAGGTTATGTAATGCTGCGCAAAAAAATTGTGAGTTTTCGGCAAAAATGTACATTGCTGCGCCCTGATAACAAAAAAGTGGATAAATCCAGTTGCTAAATTAAGAAAAAAAATCCCCTAACACGTGATGTAGCCAGAATCCCTGTTTTGTGGGTCCTTGATACCAAGAAACCAATTGAAAGCAAAACATCCGTCCATCTGTCCTGTGTATATGAACAACCTTAGCACCTAAACTATTTGTAAGATTTTTTCCAAATTGAAGAAAACCCTTGTCTATCAAGCCTGAGTCAAAGCTCTGCAATTTTGAAAAACATTCATTAATTTTTGGGGTAAGCCCCCAAACATTTTCAAAATTTTCTCAAAAACAGCTCCAAATTTTTCTTTAAATTTTTTTGTAAGAATAGACTAAAGTACACTTATTAAGATGTCATAGGTCTGATTTTCATGGTTAATTCTGAATTTTTGAAAATTGCAAATAAGTTTGAATTTTATTCGGTGTCTTCCTCCAACTACAAAATTGCAGATAGAGATTTTTCCTTCAGATACAATTTGTTCTTCATAGTTATCTCTTTCTTTAAGGTCGTGTACATTTTTTTGAAAACTTTAGTAATTTTCAAACAATTATGCATGCAATATGTACAATTTAAAAAAAAATACAGGAATAAGATTTTCTCAAAAATGGCTCCAAATTTTTCTTTAAACTTTTGGTAGGGATAGTGATAAATGTACTGTATGGGATGACATAAACGCCATATTGCTATATTATTTCTTTCTTTTCTTTTTATTTTTCTTCTTGTTCCTTTTTTTTCCTTCAAAAATTACAAAAATGTAATTTGTTTGACTTGTCTCTCACGTCAGTAATATTTACATCAGTGGTGATTTGTTCACATTATTATATTTATGAGTACATATGCTTTCAATAATGTTGAGTAAAGTTTCTTGAGAACTCAGCCGTTTGCTGTGAAAACTAGCTTAAAACTCCGCATTTTCAAAAATGCTCAAATTTTCTCATAAATGGCTCATGCCATTTTCTCATAAATGGCTACAAATTCTTTCTTCAAATTGCATTGCTAATTGCACTCTTTATTATGACGTAAATTTCAATTTCAGGGGTTTTTTTTTTCTTTTCCCCCAAAAAATTACACAAATGTAATTTTTTGAAAGATCTCTCACACCTTTAATATGCATATTACCAGCAATTTGTAAACACTATTGTATTTGTGAGTTAAAGTGCTTTCAATGACTTCAAATGAAGTTTTTCGAAATTTTCTGTGAAAAGAGCTTCAAATTTCGCATTTTTAGTAGCGTTCAAATGCCATTTTCTTAAAAATGGTTACAAATTTTTCAAAGAAAATATCTATTTAGAACAGGGTTTTACTCTTCTTTAATATTCTAAAATTAATATTTCCATTCTACCATTAGGAAATGGAAAAATTAAGAAAATGTAAAAAAAATTTATTTTGGGTGGTGATAGATGGCAGCTGGCAAGAGTATGTGGCAAGTATGAATAGCTAGCCGAGACCCAAGGAAATAGAGAACTAATACTGGAAGGTCTGTGCCATTCTATAGCACCACTAGTTCTTTCACATTTGCCCCTTCATACAACATATTTTTCCTGACTATGTGTTAGAAGTAGTATATTCTATTGGTAGGAAATGGAGCAGTATTTACGATGCTATCGAAATCTATATGAGGTGTTGGCTCTCCATCGTAACTATTTATTCTTGCATAAAGCTTTTTCGGGCCGCATTGCGGCCATCTTCAGTGCTACAAAAATAATAATAGTAATAATAATAATATATCTAAGTTACCAAATAAATTTAAAAAATTAAAATTTTTTACAGAATATAGTTATGAATTGGATTTTAAAGAAAAATATAAAATGTGAAATGGACATATAATTTTTAAAAATGACAAATGAAAATTAAATTAGATAAATGGAATCTATTACAAGTAATATTATGAAACCAATTAGAGTGAAAGAAAACTGGAAAAATTATAATATAAAATGTGAAAATGGAAACATAATTTTGAATAATAATGTGACATTCAGCACACCAACCTGTCTCCACACCACACTCTCCCACAACAAAGATCTGATCCCCAAGCCTCTATCATGTGGCGTGTTCTCCATTTCCTGTGGTAGTTGCAATGCTGAATATATTGGTCAAACCGGAAGATCCTTTAAACAAAGGATCAAAGAACACATACAAGCTCTCACACAAAAAACCACACATTCACACTCTGCCAACCATCTATTAGAACAAGGACCCTCGTTTAATGTGGACACCGACGTCAAAATTTTAGAAATTGAAAACAGATACACACATAGACTTAAACTAGAAGCAATACACATTAATAATTTATTAAACAATCCCCAACACACTATTTTGAATGAACAGATTCCTTTTCTCTCCCCTCTCCTGAAACTTGCCGCTTCCAATGCACATTAACCCCTCTGCCTGCCTCTTTTCCGCCACCCGGCTGGGCCTTTCCCGTAATAGCCATTTCCTAGAAAAACCCTGCGTTCTCCCCTCCCTCCATTGATTGTTGCCTTCGCCTTTCGCTGTCTTGTCTGGACTGAGGACCACAGCCGCCTCTCTTGGGTATGTCAGGTTGCTCACCTAAATTTATTAATTCATTTATTTGTTTAGTTACATATTTATTCATCTCCTATTTTCACCTCTCTTCAGAACGTACATTTGTTATTCAAAATTATGTTTCCATTTTCACATTTTATATTATAATTTTTCCAGTTGTCTTTCACTCTAATTGGTTCCATAATATTATTTGTAATAGATTCCATTTATCTAATTTAATTTTCATTTGTCATTTTTAAAAATTATATGTCCATTTCACATTTTATATTTTTCTTTAAAATCCAATTCATAACTATATTCTGTAAAAAAATTTTAATTTTTTAAAATTTTTTTGTAACTTAGATATATTATTATTATTATTACTATTATTATTTTTGTAGCACTGAAGATGGCCGCAATGCGGCCGAAAAAGCTTCATGCAAGAATAAATAGTTACGATGGAGAGCCAACACCTCATATACATTCTATTGGGTTATTGCTTCTCATTATATTCAACTCTTGGCTAAGAGAACTACCTCTTTGTTGAAGTTCCAAGCAGCATATTAACTAGTTAAACATTTTTATGAAGCATATGATATAACTGATACAATGAAGGATCTTGGTTTTGAAAAGGAAAGCAAAACTAGAGAATTTTGTGTTCATCCATTTGAATAAAATGCTCCAGTTAATCAGAGTTCTAAAGATACCTTAATAGATTTTGACTTCATTAGAGTCAGGAAAAATTTGTAGAACGAATTAGCCAAATATATGCTTATGTAAAGAAAACTAGTAGAATACATCACAAATACGTGAAATCAGATATAACATTTAAGATGAAAGTTCACCAAAAAGCATTTAGTACACTCAGACTTCATGAGTACCCCTATAGAATATTTTCAAACAAAAATAAAGGGTCACAAATTGAAATCACATTAATAAAATATTTATTAAACAAATTTCAAAAATAAAAAACTTGATTGGCCAACTGGATGTAGGGTTTTTTGGAAGAGTACGTTTTTATCTTTGGCAACAATGATAACTGGTACAAATTTGAGAAATAAGTGACCAGCAGCGAATCACTGTAGCTTTCTCTTGTATGTGACAACCAATATTTCTCAATACTTGCTAGTTAAGTTTCAAAACATAATATCACTGATACTTTTCATGCTTATGAGCAATATTGTCAGCATTGTTTATTCTTTTTGCGGCGTAGGTAACTAGGGTAGTGCAGATGTAGGTTAACCAAACAGGCCAAGTACATTTGGCTGCAATCTCACGTGGTCAAGTTGTCAACAACCTAGTCTGAATTTGTGAAAGAGAAAAAAAATGCCAATTTTTTTAAATAAAATATATTTTTGAAAAGAAATAAAATATTTTTTGGGAGGTAATTCACAGAAAATTGGTGTTTTGTAAAACAATGTACAGTATGTGAAAATATGTAATGAACATTTTGGATATTTTTTAGGACTGCTACAATTCACCAAAGATTACAATTTTGAGAACTGTTCATAGAAAGACAAAAATATACAATTACTTGAGAATCTACAGTCTGTTCATTATAATAGGCAAAAATATTTGAATTGGAGCATTTAATATCCAATTACTGTATTAGGTAAAATAAGGTAAAATTACTGCATTAGGTAAAATAAGGTAAAATTATTGTATTAGGTAAAATATGTTTTAGAACCTTCTGGAATGCTTATATTTTATAGAAATAATTGTGTAGGAAAAATTGAAGTGTTTTTTCTAAATTTCATATGTCACCGAAATAAATTTTGATATTTTTCTGTGAAAGTAAAGCACATATTACTCAGTGTTCATGCACTTTATTATCAGAACTGCACAATTATTCCAGGGCTGGAAGGAGAATACAAAAAAATTGTCGAGAAGGAAGAAGAAAGATTAGCAGCACAGCGCCAGAAAATTTCAGCTCTGCGAAGAGATTTGCGAGCAAGAGAGTTGGAACTTTTAGATCAAGCTCGAAATAAGTTATCAAATCAGCTAACAATGAAACGCAGTGTTGTTGTGGACCGACTTTTAAATGACATTGCCCGTAAGGTAAATTATTCTGATTTTCTTTTCTATTGTATGGCTCAAATGATGTGAAAAGCTTCCAAATGAATTAGCTTTATCCTTCCACCTCATATGCTTAGATGTAAATTACTGTATTCAGTACTACTGTTTTGTGCATGTATTGTCACACCACCCACATTTTCTCTCAATTAATTTTTTTACTCCTAATTTAATATTTACTGGCTACCTCACAGCGACAAGAAGTGTCGGCTGCCAGTTATTTATTTATTAAGAATTTTGTTTCTTTTCTAATTCAGAATTGACAAAAGTTTAATCTTATTTGATTAATTTATCCTACCTACAATGACCATCAATATTTCAGTTAATATTAATTTTTGGAAAACTTTCTTAATTTATCTTAAGTTCTATTAACATACTTGGCCTTGAACATTAAATGAATTTTCAAAGTTAAAAAAAACAAATTTTCTTCACTTCCTACAATTCTACACTTTCCTTCTGAAGACAAACTGCGTTCTTGGTGTGGAGTTGATGATAATTCCATTTCTGATTGTCCTCCCATCATTTCTTGATATTCCACACTTATGTTTTTATCAGCACATTTTTCAAATAGTTCGTGTTTTACTAGACCCGATTCAAATGACCAACACAAATTCAAAACTTCACGACTAATATTTTTGTCGACTCAACAGGTTCTCTTCTAACTTAACACTGTTAATAACAAATTCTCCTGAACACAGCAATACATCCTGCTCATACTAAATCACCTGTTTTTCTGATAAACCATTTTCATCCAGACCTTTAACTGAATCTTGCTTGTCTCTTGTCTTCATTGTTTCATCCATCACCTCAATGCTATATTGTCCTTCTGCAAATATACCATCTAGGTTCACTTGTCTCCTACAACAATGTCTTTTTATTAAATATTATATATTTAAAATATTTTCCTAATATTTTACATACATGTCCAAAATCACTTATTTATGTTTACTTGACTCTTCAGTCCCCCACATCTCATTTTTATTCATTTTTCCTTGTGTTTACCCATCCTACTCATGATAGCTCCTCAGAATTATTTTAATTTTGCAATCAAAATATCTTGAAAATATTTCGACCCCTCTTAGTATTAATAATCTTGTTAAACAGAGAGAACAGGACTACAATTACTTAGCAAGAGCTGAAGAAGATTTAAAATCTCATCTCACTGAAATGTTGGTGCAAAAGCAAAGATTGCAAATGCAGATAGATAATTCACTTGCAGAAACTTCCCCAAGTTTACATCACAGGCTAATACAGCATCAACAGGCCCAACTAAGGAAGGAAATTTCAAAGGTGAGAATTTATTGTTTAAATACATGGTGGGGAAGAGTTTATATGGAAATCTTGATTTTCAATAATTTTTTTTAGTTGCGTCTGGAAGCAAAACAAGGGCAACATAGTCTACTTATTGACATAAATGCTCAACTTGCTGCACTAGACACCAGACTCCAACAAGCAGAAGTTGATCTGGCAAAAGAAATGATTGAAAGACAGACGAATTTAATCAATGTTGAAAAGAATTCACATGTAAGTAATTACTATAATATTTTGGTATTGTTTTGACATTTCCATTGAATCAATACGGAATCGTAATCTTGTAAGTTGACTACTTTCTGAGTGATTGATAGATTTGGGTCAATATGTACCCACACAGTAATCTATTTAGTGTAATTTGTTTACAGTGTGTGTTACATAAAGAATTGAAAGATTTCCTCATCAGTGTATCATGAATGCTTTTCATAATTTTTTAATGCCTATGCTGTAATGGAAGAGCATTTGTAATGGGAATTGAATGTTGATGCTGGTTTGTTGAATTTGTATTTAATCATATGTGTATGTGACCAGTATTAATGAATTTACCATCATTTTGTGCATTCACCCAGATATTTCCACCATATTAAGACTAGTCTTAATAATTATGGAATTGCTACAAAGTTCTGAGGTACCCCTAAAGTTTTTAATTAAAAAGTTAACCTTTGTAAGATTTATAATACAGTTGACTCAGTACAGTGTATGTTGATATATTGAACTTTTGGGTATAATGAACTGAAGACAAGGGTCCAGATTCACATACAGTGGCGGCGATGGTGCAACAAAGTATATCGGACTGTTATACTGAAGTTCGCACGTTCAAACCTGATTGAAGCTGTGGATTTTTAGGGGCAAAAAAATCCTTCGTATGTCTTCCTTCGGAGGGGGAGTGAAGCTGGCTGTCCCATGTTAGTAGATTTACTGCGTGTAAAAGATCCTCAAGCCTAAATGACGCCTCTGAGCTAAATTCAAAATCGCCTGTTTCATCGCCAAGGAATACCTTCTTTCTCTGTTAGTTGGTGAAAGGAGCATAGCGAAATTTGCGTGGTCAGAAGGAAGAGCAGGCCTCATGGCCAGAGTCTCGCCACGTAAAATAAGGCAATTCAATTCAATTCAGTACATTAAAAATAAGCCCTAATGAATTCAGCTGTAGCAAACTATTAACAGCAGTTATAATAAACATTGTAAATAAAATTTTCATGAAAAAAATACACCTCACTACCGCAATATATGAAAATGATGGGCTTGGAAATAGAGGATCTCATGAGTTGTTTTTGTTCCATTGATGTGAATAAAGAAATAGAGGGCACCTGCCTCTAAAGTAATTGCTTCAGCTCATCAATGATAGTTATGTCCAGCCTGAAGACAATTGACAAGGAATGCAAGTTACGGAACAGTGCAATTTGATCCAACTAGGCCTTTAGAAATGGAGGTCATCCAGGATAAGAAAACAAATGCATTGATGCAAAAGATACATACAACTAGTGGTGCTAAAGAACAGTATGAACTTTCTTGTACTAGTTAGTTTTCTAATCTCTCATCTGGGCTAGCTTTTCAGTTTTACTCCATCTTCTTCCCAGCTGCTACCTATCAGCGTGTAAAAGAAATATTTCACATTTTCTTCATTTATTTTTCAAACCTCTGAGAGCAGAGTTGAACTTATAGTGCTACAACAACACTGAGGCCTACTTTTGCTCAAATACAATTTTTGAAAATTCAGAGTTCAAGGAAAATGAGACCTGCACCATTTGTAACCACCCTGTGCTCTATAAGCGAAAGAAAATATTGGAGTAATTTTGAGAAGAAAGAAAAAGAAAAAAGAATTGCTTTTACTTGAAGCAAAAATTACATGTTCACTACTACTCCCCTCAAATTGTGCCTGACCTTATTTGAAGAACTTTTTTAGAACAGATTATAATAAGTAAATACTTATCAAATTGTGCACTTTGCTTCATTTATCAGATTTCTTGAATTTGCTACTCTGGCACTTTAAGATCCATGGGATAGTTTCTGAAGTGAGGCATATCTTTCTCTTTCTCTTTGAATATTTCACACCTGACCTTTTTATTCATCAAAACTGAACTCTGAAACTTGATCTTCATTGGCTGTGATGTACTTTTACTTGATTTCATCAAAATACACACTTTGTGTATCCAATATTCATACTATGGTAACCAGTTCCTTTTAAGACCACCTTCCAAAGTGCACAAAGACACAGAAATGCAATTTTTGTATATTTAAAAACATTTCACAAAATATTTTGAGAACATTTCAATGAATATTTTTTGTTTCTGTTTAATTAACATTTTACTTTTTCACCTTGCTTCATAAGTGGCGGTCTATAAATTACGTTTTGCAAGTTTGGAGTATTTGAATACCCCCTCTCTCCCATAACGTACACTTGAACTCCCCTCTAATAATTAGTTATTGCTTTCATCAAGCCCATCCAATTACAGTTAGTGAAAATCAATTTTAAAGTATAATGAGTTGTAATAATTGTATGTGTTTTATATAATAATATTTATTATAATGAAAGTCAGAATTAGTTGACGATGTAGACTGCACATAACAATAAAATTTGGGACAATTTTTGAATAAAAGACACGCAGGTGAGAACATTTTTGACAATAAGCGGTGCACATGATGTTGTGTATGACACATGGGCCCCAAGTCTACTGCACCAATTTAATTGGATTCTAGAATATACTATAGAGCAGTTTGAATATTTTTCTTCTTAATCTTACAGATTCAATCAATATTTCGTTGATGAAAACCATTTATTGTAACAACTTATACTTCACAACTTTTTAATTTATTATGTTTTTAATTTAATGTGTTATTATGTTAATGTTTTAATATAAGACTGAATAAAAGGAATTGTTTCAGCGACTGTTGAAACATTTTAAAAATAAATATCAGCATGATGTAACACTAAACCAGGGCCTGTCCAACTTAGATGGGCTTATAGACCACATATCAAATCCAGTTAATCCGCGGGCCACACCGTAATTTAAAATGTTTTTTACTGTAACTACCGAGAGATTATACTGAAACATATATTAGTTACGACTTTTATTCAACTTATACTTATTGATTAATGTACATACAAGAAAATTCATGTATCATTAAATAAAAAAGATTAATTTTGCAATTGTATTGTATTAGCTTGGTATAATAAATTTTTTCAAAGCAGTCGCGGGCTGCACGAAATGATCTGTGGCTCGCGGGCCACCAGCCAGTGGAAAGCCCTGTACTAAACTATGACCCCCCCCCCCCTTCACCTGTGTTACGCCGCATAACGCGCCTCAAACTTTCTCCCTGCTCTTTTGCGTTACGATACGTAATTTATGGACGACCCTTAAGAGCAATCTTGAAATTCATAAGAAGGAATAGCATTTTAAAAGTATTGTAATTGTGTGCCGGAAATCGACGATTTTTCAACAGAAGAACTCGTATGCTCGGCCTTGGTAACGAAAAAGCGGATAAACCTTGTTCCTTTATGTAGTAAGTATTTCCTTTAATGAACCTAAGATTACGATTAGAAAAATATTAGATCATACATTAAAATATATTAAAAAACTGCCAGAACACTGAGACTCAACTGGCCCTGTACTGAACAAGATTTAAGGGCTAATAAGAAATGCGCCGATGACGAGGTAGCCGCTGGGAGAAGCTGGGATCCCAAGGGAGAGCTGTTAAGGCGCATATAAACGATCCGATTGGAAATGCCTTTTTGAAAGATTATACTCTTCTGAAATCTGGTCTTTTTATAACTGCACTCCAATTGAGATCAAATACTGCTGCCAATAAAACTACTCTTAGTAGAGGAAGGCCCAGGGAGGATGTAGACTGCTGAACTGCAATACAGCCAACAGGTAGAAACCATGAATCACGTCCTTGGTCAGTGCATTTTTAGGAAGCCAGGAAGAATAAAGCGCCATGACAAGATCAAAAATTTCATAGAGGGGAAGATGCTCCGGAAATCGGACACTGTCCACGAAAGCCACTTTCTCTGTTGCCGAAGAGGTTAGACTCAAACCAGGCTCAAAGCCAGGGGAGGGGCTGAAGCCCTCCCTGAATTCTAATTATTTTTTTTCTTTTTCTTCTTTTTTTCATTCATTCATTATTTATTTATTTCGTAGTTTAAATATATCCAAATATATTGGAATGTATAAAAGAACAGACAGACAGACAGATTTATTTCCATTTTCTTCCAAGTTTCCAAGTGCTTCTTCCAGGCTTTGCTTCCATCCATGAAATGAACAAGTCGGGAAATTTATCTCCATACTTTGATAACAGAACATCACTCTCTGCAGTAAAAGCTGAGTATGAAGTATGGTGTAAAAAAGCTTCCACCGTAGATGCTAACCTCGAGGTGCTGAAAGTCTTACACAGAGAACTGCGATCCAGTATATTTACATACTATTAGATACTTATTATCTTAGCTACCTTGTCAGTAACAACTGCTAGTGTGGAGAGGTCATTTTCTACAATGAAGAGAGTAAAAAGTTTTATACGTAATGTAATGCGTGATAACAGACTCAATGCACTGGCCCATTATTTCAATTCATAGGGATATCACTGGAGACAAAATGATTGACTTTTATGACTAGAAAGAAGATCAGAAAATTGCTTTTGTAGTTGATGCCTCCTGTAGTTTGGTTTATTGGAATAGAAAATAATAAATTAAATATTGTGTTTAAACTTTCAAAATAATATTATATGGAAATATGTTTAAAATCATATGTTTTAAGAGCATCTCTTTTAAACAAATATGATAAAGATATTATAATAAATCTCATACTATCCATTTTTTAAATTTTGGAAGCCCCTCACGAGAAATAATCCTGGCTACGGCCCTGATTCAAACCTGACCTGGTAATAAAAAGCCGGGAAGGGTCCCATGATCGATGTGACTGTTCGCCATGAGGATGGGTCTAGCCTTCTAAAAGCAGGAGAGGAAAAGGTGGTAAAATACCAACCAGTCATTTCTCTGGCAGCCCACTTCATGGAGTGCCCAATGCCAGATCCTGCCAGTGGTGGTTGGAACCTCAGGGGCTATGCCAAGATCCACAGTCAGTGCCCTCAAGTCGTTGGGGATCTACTGACTATCTTGTTAATTGCTCTCAGAAGCTCTATTGAGCTCTGCACACAATTTGTGAATTTTGATGGAGCAATTTAGCATTGCTGGTAGTAAATGCAAAAAAGGAACGTCTTGGTCCCGTGGGGAAATCTAGGGAACCTTTTTACATGAAGTCTCAGACACAAACATGTTTCAAATATGGCTCCATTTTTTAATTAAATTTTGCACTCAGATACCGTAAAGAAAAGAAATGGTGCAGGTCTTATTTTCGTTGAAATCCCTGATTTTTCGAAAATTGCAAAACTTCAATTTTTTTGCTATGACATCTTTCTTCTACTACAATATTGAGGATAGAGATTTTTCGTGTAATAAAATATGTTGTTCAAAGACAAATTTCGTGAAATTACGTTACATACAATTTTCTTGGAAATATTAGTAGTTTTCGCGTAATTTGGCGTGAAATTCAGGTAGTTTTTAACAATAATTTTCTTAACTTCTCCACATATTTCTTTAATTTTTTCTTCGTATGTAGCAAAGGATGTAAGAAAAACTAGCACTGACCCCATTTTTGGCGAACTTCTGTGTTTTCGAAAATTGCAAAAAACCGTTGTATACAATATTGGAAATAGATTTTTGTCTTATATAAAATGTTTAAAAAAATGAGATCTTTAACATTAGAACGGCGGCAGGGTCAAAACGACACCTATCTCAGTATTTCTTCAATGATGAATTCAGTTTTAAGTGTTTTCGTTCAGAGATTGTGAATTTTCCTCATATTTATTCTCTTTATGATATAATTACTATCTTTTTTTTTTTTTAATTTTGTCATGTGATATTCCTAGAACAGTGCAAGGGATTATTTTGACGCTCATATTATTTCACATTGAATAAATATCTTATTCTGAACTAGATCTGTGTTTTTGCGGTCTAATTGTGTCATCTTTGTGAATGTATTACATGTTCAGTGGTATAACGGTTAGCATATTCTTGTACTCAAGTTTTCAGGTTCAAACCCAATCGAAGCCGATGCTGTCCATGTTGTAGATCTACTGCATGTAAAAGATCCTCAGCCTGAAAGAAGCCTCTGAGCTAAAGTCAACATTGGCCTGTTTCTTGCCCGGGTAATACCTTCTTAATGCACTAGATGGTGAAAGGTGCTTAGCGAAA
>JAHLJT010004567.1:29247230-29312641 GCA_031308135.1 Acheta domesticus | reverse complement strand
CCTTATATGGATGTAGGTGGTAGTTGCATTAGTTTTCCCTTTCAAATTTTCAAGTGGTAAACTGCTGCTGTGTTAAATTGTAGGCTGAAGGATAATAGTTTCTGAAGTACATGTTGTGCTTATCAGTATCTGGAGAGAATTTCTAAAGGCTTTGGGAAGAGAGGGTGAAGGTGAGGAAAGAAACCTTCAATTTAGCTGAGGTGTTTATACTTCCTATCTGCCTCATAGAGAAAATTTGCTGTTCATAGTTTGCACAGGTTTGTTCACATTTCTTGTGGACAAAAATTATTTCAAAATGCCTTTGCATTTCTTTCTTATTTAGATGAGTATTTTTATAGTATGTTATTCAATGTTCTCTGTTTTTTGTGCATTCTGTATTCTCTGTTAATCTTACTGATTGACATAATTTCAGAATCTTTTCCTGTTTTTTCTATTAGTTGTACTTATATTACTCTTCTATACTATCTGCAAGGCTTAAAAACGCATTAAAAAATAATTAAAATAATTTTAGTTAAGCTCACATCTCATTTCTAATTTCTTAGATTCAAGATACATTAGATCTTCAAAAATTACGCCCAATCTTGAAAGAATTTGGAGAGTATCCAGAAGCATATCGAGCGCTTATTTGGAAAACTATTTTACAACTTCCATACAACAAATCTTCATATGGTGGACTAGTGAATAGAGATTGCAATCCAGCTTATCTGCGCCTTGAAGAACAGTACCCATTAGAAAATCGTTCCATCCTGAAGAACCTGAAACGGTAATTTAAATTGTTTGATCATTTTGTGCTTTTCAAGTGTAATTTATTTCAAATATTTTTAGTTTTTGAAATAACAATCATTATGAATTATCAGATATAATTATTGTTGTAGGCTACTGTCTTGCCTCTCTCATTGGTGTGCTTTGTTTGGAGAAGTGAAGTTCTTGCCACTTTTTGTTTTTCCATTTGTGAAGGTTTTTCAAAATGATCCTTTGCTTGCTTTGAAGCAGTAGCAACAATTATAGGTATTTTGTAGCATTAAAAATGTAATAATATCAATTTTCTTTATTTAATTATGTTTTTCAAAATTCGTTTCGTTTGTAATTTTCGTTTCAATATGTAATTTTAAAAATTATTCTGGTATTTACAGTTAATTGGTGCCAGCATTGGTTTGAATACTTTCCTTTTCCCCCGTCAATGTGCTTGCTATGATTGAAAATGTTTTGGCAGAAAGTGACCCAGAACTAATGCACTTTTATTACAAAACTGGCATTACATCTCGTGTGTATGCTTGGCCTTTGCTGGAAGTTGCTTTTACAGAAGTAAGTGACAATTTATTTCCATTATTCAATGAAAATGTGAGTTTTTGTTTTTCATAACCCTGTACGTGTAATAATTTTGTTCCACTTCAAACAATAAAATCCATTGTATTGTTAAAAAATCATTTATATACTTATGTTCTCGGAACAAAGATTTATAATGTTACCTGTTGTTACATTTTCATCTTCTCATTTTCTAAAAATTAAAAAGAATCTTTATGGAAGTTCCTTGATGGAAGAAGAAAATAAGAAAAAGCCATACTTATTTTGATTTTATTACTTTAAAAAATAATTTCCCTGTGGTGATTGTTAAGTTGCTTTTATTGTTAGAACATGCCTGAGAATTAGATGTTCCTAAAGGAATATATGTTTCATGTATTTAGTGCTAATTGAATACAAGATCAATATTAAATAAACATTGAATGGAGCTCCAGAAAAAATTTATAATTTGTTGATTTAATGAAAGCCATTCTCAGAAAATTTCATGATGATACATAATATTTGTCAACAATCTATTTATTGTTTTTATGTTCTCAGCTGTCAGATTTGATTGTGTATTATTGCCTTGGATTTTAATGCTTACTGAACACAGGTGATTACAAAATTGTTTACATAATCTCAAAAACTCCCTACAACTGCCTCCAAAGGATGTTCACAGGGTTTGTGGAGATAAGTAATGTGGCCAACATCAGTTTCCTGCCTCTTTCATCCTCTGATAAAGATGATACCAACTGAAAAAGCAAGTGGAGTGGACTGGGCAGCAATACTAAAACAAGGAAAATCCTTGGCCTGAGATTCAATCTTTGTCCCCTGATGTTGTAGGCTGGTGCCTTCCCACTTGAACTGCCATGGCTCATCATTGTGATTTGTTTTGTTTAATTGAATTCCTTCTTTTTTTTTCAGGTTCTGTCGGTGACTGAATGGATGCAGCTATGGGACCATGTTTTATCAAATGAACCAGCATTTCTTCTTATGGCTGTTGTGGCATACAATATTTCTTGTCGCTCTGCCCTTCAATTATGCCAAAATTTGGAAGATTTTAATGTAAGTTATGTGGAATATTAGGTAGTGTAATTTGAAGATCCTCAAGTCTCCAAAAACAGTCAATGCTGAAGGTATACGTTGATGGGGCAGGTTTTATCGGGTGTAAAATAAAGTCCCAGGTATGATTTTAGTGAGGGTGACTGATGCTTCAAACAGTTTGAATATCATTCTTACAAGTATCAAAAATAAACAACTATCTAATTAAAATTGATTCTCTTAGGCTTTATTTTAATTTTTTATAGAATGAGAAAAAAAGTTTCATTTTACAGGAACTAATTTGGCTTAAAGTAGGAAGAGAAATGGGAATTAAAAAATCAAAAAAATTTACACTTCCTAGGTATGACAAACTTGTATCTAACTGTGAAATTGAGAGGTATAATTAAATAATTAAAAAGTGGGTGTAAGTTACTTTTTTTTAAATTGATTTATTTCACGTTAAATTTGTTAGCAATCGTGTAATATTCAAAAAAGAAAGGCTTCTATATTCATGTTGGCAACATTGTGTTAAATTTAAAAATGAAATATATTATGTAAAGCAATTATTCTCTCTGGCCATCAATTTTATTACAACCAATTATTTTGGTGATGAATTGAAACTCCATTTATATGTTTCACATATTTATATCTTGCTTTTTGTAAGTCTCGGATAAATTCCTATACTTCTCATGCTAAATTATTTTGGATATGCATGTGCATCTTTCATGCTTATACACTCATAATGAAAGTTCCTTTAAGACAGTATAATGTCCGAAACAACATACAGTATGTGTCCAATAAGTGAGAACATAGAGGAGCTCAAGGAATTTTTGTGTTGGATTTTAGTATTCAAATCGTTTAATTTAATCACTACACAGGGTGTTTCAACTCTCCATTTGGGAATTTTGGACAAAACTACAGGATGAAAAATAGAGTTGTCAGTATCATCCAGTGCGGCTTTACATTATAATCACCAACATTGCATGATACTAAATTCGTCACATTTAAAGGAAATATTGACTTGAGGGAATCAAAGATTTGTAATGACCTTTGGGCCTATGTCACAGCATCATATTGAAATGCGTCACCTAATGCTAATGACAACAGCTGAATTTGCTTGATGCCTGCTAGACAACATACGGCGCCAAGAGTGCTCATGTGCCATTTCATGTAAGATGCAATGTTAATCGACGTGCAGGTGCAGGGCTTAACTTTCAGCCTCAGGAGGCTTGCAATGCAGGTGGGCCATGGTAAAAGAGAGCCTGTTTTTAGGAGATATTTTTATTATTTAAGATACTAATATTACTTGTGTTTGCTACACACTTTTATAAAGGGGGTCCAGATCAAAGTTTTGCGGGTAGCCTTATACTCATTTCATTCCGCTACTGGACACGTGTTAACTGACTCATGCATATAGGCATTGATGTGCATCAACACAACACTTGTGTGACACAGACCTAAAGGGCTGGCTGCATGAAATGCAAATATCAATGCTATCTTTTCTGGGCGGAGTTGTAACGTACCCAAGTCTTACCTCTCTCCTGCCTTCTTGTGCCCCCCCCTCTGTTCTGTTAAACCTTTTCCCATGATCAAACTTCTGAAGACAAATTTTCTTAAGCCTTTCTACTCAAAACAAGCCGCAGTACATAGCTGTGCAAGATCTGCCAGTAAGATTACCTCAGATGGCAAAAATCAGAAAAAATTCCTAAAACATACAAAAAGTTTTAAATTGAGAGTATGAATTATTTGGAATTTTTTAGAATGTAGAATTTATAAAATTGCTGTAAGTAATGCAATTTGATATTAATAATGTTATTTTAACAATTATAGAAACCTGATGATGTGATAAAATTTAATCCCAAGTGTTGTTGAAAACAAGAATTTACTTAAAAACATTGAAATGTAAATGAAAAAAAAGTATGATGTCTGCAATGTGATGTTCAATTATTAGCAAAATAATTGTTTCTATTCTTCCATGTGATAACTATCTGCCTATCAAATTGTCCTTTGAAATGACGAAAAGTTTTCTTGAATTGTATAGTGAGAAATCAATTTTAACTTTAATGGGGCAGATTATTATAACATTTTGGGAGAATTATCATTGATTAATTGGTTTTCTTATTTTGTAAATAATTTAACTCAGCTGTTCAATATTTTTATGATTTTATTTGTATTCAAATTTCAACTTATGTTCCTAGACGTATCAAACTTTTGTCAAGTTTTCTTCCTTGGTATTCTAAAGTGTTAAAGAAATTGTTATCACCAAAACACATTTATCATGGTGTTTATAAAACGCTTCAGCCGATTCCGATTATCTTAAGTTTTCAAATATTTGAAAATTATGTAAGTGAAGGTCATTGATGATTATAAACAATATATAAATTGATATAGAAAATTCTATGAGTTTTGAGAATAAATCCTTCTGGAAATATGTGAATAGTAAAAGAGGAATAACAAGATTACCAAACATAATGAAATTTGATGACACGGTTTGCAAATTTCAGATCAAAATGTTGTAGACCTGTTGCAGAATATTTAACTGTATATGTTACTGAAGATATATGTTACTTTTCATGTTGATCAGTATGAAAACTCAGTAATCAATTTGAGAGAATTATTATTACCCAATTACCCAAACAGAAATATACTGTCATAAAAAATTTTAATGTAAAAAAGGGAGCTGGACCAGATGGAGTTCTGCCTTCTTTTTTAAAACATTGTATTGTTACCTGACACCATATTAATTCTTTTTATTTACAGAGTCGCCCCATTTGGGAGCCCCATTATAGAGTTGCTGCATGAAACCCAGTATTTGGAAAGTTGGTTTTATTACACCATTATTTAAATCTGGGAATGGTACTATGAAAAAAAATTAGAGACCTATATCCGTTTTAAGTGCTATCTCTAAACTATTCAAATCTATTATAACCAAAACACTCTTGCTCTGCTGAATCCTATTTTGATCGATCAGCAACATGGTTTTAGACATGAGCGTTCTATGACCACCAACTTACTGTCTTTTGAGCACTTTCTTGAAAAATTAAATCAAAAAAATCAATTTAACGTAATTTATACTGATTTCACCAAAGCTTTCGATACAGTCAACCATGATATTTTTAAGTCAAATTAAATAAAATAGGTATTCACGGATCTTATTAAATTTCATGTCTAATTATTTGTGTAACAGAATTCTACCTGTGAAATAAAAAACTTATATATCAAGAATACTGTTACTGCCAGTGTCCCTCAAGTGTCATTTGCGTCAGATTTTATGTCTTGCATATATAAACATAGTGGGGACGATTAACTTGAAGTGATTTTTTTTTAATTGCGGATGATTTGAAACTTTACAGATCAATATCTGGAATAGATGATTGTAACTTATTGTAAGAAGATTTAAACTGCTTGTACTTGTGCTATACGGAAAACAAATTTTCCCTGAATGTATCAAAATGTAAAGTCATTAGTTATTCTGGAGTGAGATCACCAAAAGTATTCTTTTATATATTGATAATCATATTTTAGAATCTGTTGCACATTTTAAAGATCTAGGTGTCATCTATGTACAAAAACTGAAATTTAATTTCATACAACAAATAAGACTTTACATATGCTGGGATTTATAAAATGTAATACGACAGACCTCTCTTATCCCAAATTATTTAAAATTCTATATTTCATACTTATTGGACCAATTTTGCTGTAAGCTTCTCCTGTCTGATCTCCTTTTTATGCTATACACTTGGATTAAATTGAATCATTTTAACACAATTTTTTACTTTTGTAGCTTGGAAACTAAAACTTCCATCACCCAGAATATCTCATGACCACTTGCAAATTGCTGAAATTTTGAGATTTTTCCTTTGTCATATTATTGAAACCTCAATGATATATTTCTTTTTTTTACAACTTTTTACATAATAATGTTGACTGTCCCTATTTATCATCTGTTGTTTCGTGGAAAATCCCTACACAGAATTTTAGATCTCTTAATTTTACACCCCTAAAGCAACAACCAATGTTCGGCATAATGTTCCACATTGGCATATGTCTCAGCTAGTGAATAAAATTAATGTTGATTTAAATATGATTAGTCACAACAAATTGATTAATTTGTTGAAACAAATATTATTACAATATGCAAACTACAAGCAAATGTAACAAATGTAGTTTATATTGAAATACTATAATACTGTAAATTGGATGAATGCCTGTTATATATAAAATAAATAAATTAATAACAATTATTGTCTTTAAAAAATTGATGGCCAGAAGGAATAATTACATTTAAGAAATTAACACGAGGTTGACGACAATTTCCTTTCTATCTAATAGGTTGAACTCGTATTGATGAGTAGAGTTTTTTTCAGTGAAACATCAATACAATTGTTTGGATTTGAACTGGAACTTCTGTATTGTTAAAGAATTTTATTATTGTGCTCAGATTTTTCTTACATATGTAACAGTGGATGCCAATAATGATAGATAAAAAGGTTTTCATTTTTATATTGTGCACTTCTTGATAATCAGTAAATTTTAATTAATCAACCCTCCAGGAGCTTCAAAGCAGTTGTGCACAAGTATAAAAGATTTTTCCAGCACATGATTGCACATACATATTTGTTGCAGTGCATGCAATTGTTCCTGGAATTGTTCTGTCCTTTACTTCCATTTATATGTCTTGCATATATCGCTACTCTAAAGAGTGTTGATTGCTTGAAAAACATTTTGCCTTCTTTCGTTACTTAGGCAGATCCTACTTCTTCTAATACTTTGAAGGTATAATCTTGGCCAGATGTTTTCTCTCCTCGTTACCGTCCCTGTACATGCATTGATGGCTGCAATATCCAGAACATTGAAAAAATACATGCCTTGACTACCATTTATTCCTGCACTTCACAGAATACAAGTGCACCATTTCATCAAGTATGTCAATGAGATATTTTACTCATTATAAAATGGTACAGCCACTGGAAGTTTCTGGGAGCTGTTTTCATCAGTAGTTACAATTTGAGGCAAGATCCTAAGAATCATGTTTTTATTTACTTTTCCATGGGAGAATGTCAATTTTTCTTATTATTTTATTCTTAATTTATTCTTTGTATATTTTTCTTGAAATGTGTAGAATATAATTAAATATTAAAATCCACAAAGTGCTGAATTTAGAAACTACATATATTATTGAGAATTTTAGATAAAAAGTAGGTCACCCAAAAAATGACTGGTGCCATCTTCATTACTGTTAACAGACAAATCTCAAACAAAATGACATAATGCTAACTAGAAGAAGCGGGGTGGGGGGGAGTAGGCAGTGTTATGCTGCATTGCTTAAGGGTAGAAGGGGAATCTATTTTATATTTGAGAATCCAATTAAATTAGTACTGGAGACTCTCATCTAAGCATTTTATCTTGTTTATACATGACAGTGTCTGCCGAACTGGGGAGAAATTTCTTTATCTATGCATCCATTCTCCTCACTCATTGTCAGTTCCATCTAGCATCGCCAACTAATTCTGGCAGTCAGTAATGTTAAAGTTTTATTTGATGGGCATAATGTAAGAGTTTCATTCCTTTAATTATGTATGATTGCATGATAATAGGTTCATTCTGTTGGAAGAGAGATTTTTTAAAATGTGTTAACAAGGCACTTAAGTTGTTCATTATGACCTCGTCCTTTCCTAACTTCATCATTTACTGAATGTTAAATTAAACTTAATTCAATAATTATTGAAAGTTGTCAGCTGCCAAAAAAGAAATCACAAATACACTACTTTCAAGTGTAAGAAGGAATGTGTCTGTTTCTGGGTTTACACATCAAATATTGAATTTCTTCAATTATTACAAATTTTAATACATAAATAAAATAAACATTAATATGAATAATTTTTGACATATTATAATTTATTTTTACTTTTTATAAATGAAGGGGAGCTGGTGTGAGTGTTACATAATTATTTAGGGGGTATTAAACCTCATTTTCCTAGTGCATTTCATGGGGGAAAGGAGTAGCGAAAATTCTTCATATTTGCTCAACGTAAATTGTGGATAGTCCCTAAATAAAAATTACATCAGTATGGTTGATATAAGTCATTAGTTATTCACAGGTTAAAAAAATCCCATAATTTATTTATTCTAGAGTAATTTTTTCGTACATAACTTGTAGTTAAGGATTTCTATTTAAATGAATGATATAATATATATGATTGTAAACCTTATGAAGGCTAAGGAAATTCTCTGGAAGGTTGGCATTTGTGTAAGATAAAAATTCTATAATTGACATAAACTCAAGAGCATTTCATTAATTGTTTTTCTTATTTTAGGTAAATTTGAGCTGTGTTGTCAGTTTGATCATACCTTAATCTGTACAAATTCATTAAAGTTTTATTGTTAGTTTTATTTAATAAAAATTTTATTAACTTTTTTAGCACTTCTTCCACAATCAAAATGCAATTGACATGAAACGTTTTATATCAAAAACGTATAGTTTGTGCCGCAAAACAAGTGATGAAATTCATCCTCGTCAGTACTTACAATCGTTCACACCACTGCCAAAAGATTCGTATCCAGCCTTTAATCAGTATCCTAAATTCATTGTGGATTATCAGGTTAGTCCATTTGTAAAACTTAAGTGTATGATTGTAAAATTACAAAAGTATGATTATAATACTTAATGTATATTTTAATTCCAGGCAGAGCAACTTGAACGGATAAGAAAAGAAGAAGAAGAGATACTACGTGAACAAGAGGAGGCAGAAGAACAAAGATTAGCCCAAGAACATCTCATGAAAGAAGATATGCGAAAGGAATTACAAGAGGCTCGTTTATTGAGTATGTTATTAGTAGCGTGTGAATACCTTTTGTCTTTCTATGTTCAGTTCTCAAAATTGTGACCTTGGCAAATGAGAACAATCGTAACACAATATTCAATTTTATTACACATTTTTACATATTTTGTTTGTTTGACTTAATTACCAATTGCATTCCATTGCAATACCAATTCATTGCATGTTGCGATAAGTACATGCAGATGCTGAGAACGCTATCTTTAGGAAGTGTGAAAGGAATGTATCAATAAGGTCATGTTTCTTGAGCTTTAATCTCAATTTATAAGAGAATTGGTTGTCACAGATGCGTAGCACTACATACTACTATTTTTCAGTTAAATTTATTTATTTATTTTTTTGTAAATACTCTATAAATAAGAGCGTATTTTTATATTACTTAATGTATCCCTTTTTACATATTCGAAACTTTGAAAATGAGCTCTTAAGACAATTCTAAGCGTATTTTGTCTAATAAACTACGTGGATATTCCGAATGGTTGAGCTGCAATGAGCACTCAAAACTTGGTTTGAAAAATTGATTTTTAGGCAAAAATTTCCATTATAGAAGCTTATAAACACTCCATAAACCTATAAATTCTTTATTATTTGCAAAAGAAATGAATATATTTGTTCAGAAAGAAAAATTAAGCGAGAAGTAAAAAAGCACCCAATTTACACAATTCGACTGCTTTTTTATTTCTCGCTTACGAGAAAGTTTATATATATATATATATAAACTTTCTCGTATACGTACGGAGTAAAATACATAGTATTGGAGGTTATGTAATGCTGCGCAAAAAAATTGTGAGGTTTTCGGCAAAAAATGTACATTGCTGCGCCCTGATAACAAAAAAGTGGATAAATCCAGTTGCTAAATTAAGAAAAAAAAAATCCCCTAACACGTGATGTAGCCAGAATCCCTGTTTTGTGGGTCCTTGATACCAAGAAACCAATTGAAAGCAAAACATCCGTCCATCTGTCCTGTGTATGTGAACAACCTTAGCACCTAAACTATTTGTAAGATTTTTTCCAAATTGAAGAAACCCTTGTCTATCAAGCCTGAGTCAAAGCTCTGCAATTTTGAAAAACATTCATTAATTTTTGGGGTAAGCCCCAAACATTTTCAAAATTTTCTCAAAAACAGCTCCAAATTTTTCTTTAAATTTTTTTGTAAGAATAGACTAAAGTACACTTATTAAGATGTCATAGGTCTGATTTTCATGGTTAATTCTGAATTTTTGAAATTGCAAATAAGTTTGAATTTATTCGGTGTCTTCCTCCAACTACAAATTGCAGATAGAGATTTTTCCTTCAGATACAATTTGTTCTTCATAGTTATCTCTTTCTTTAAGGTCGTGTACATTTTTTTGAAAACTTTAGTAATTTTCAAACAATTATGCATGCAATATGTACAATTTAAAAAAATACAGGAATAAGATTTTCTCAAAATGGCTCCAAATTTTTTCTTTAAACTTTTGGTAGGGATAGTGCTAAATGTACTGTATGGGATGACATAAACGCCATATTGCTATATTATTTTTTTCTTTTCTTTTTATTTTTCTTCTTGTTCTTTTTTTTTCCTTCAAAAATTACAAAATGTAATTGTTTGACTTGTCTCTCACGTCAGTAATATTTACATCAGTGGTGATTTGTTCACATTATTATATTTATGAGTACATATGCTTTCAATAATGTTGAGTAAAGTTTCTTGAGAACTCAGCCGTTTGCTGTGAAAACTAGCTTAAAACTCCGCATTTTCAAAAATGCTCAAATTTTCTCATAAATGGCTCTTGCCATTTTCTCATAAATGGCTACAAATTCTTTCTTCAAATTGCATTGCTAATTGCACTCTTTATTATGACGTAAATTTCAATTTCAGGGTTTTTTTTTTTTCTTTTCCCCCAAAAAAATTACACAAATGTAATTTTTTGAAAGATCTCTCACACCTTTAATATGCATATTACCAGCAATTTGTAAACACTATTGTATTTGTGAGTTAAAGTGCTTTCAATGACTTCAAATGAAGTTTTTCGAAATTTTCTGTGAAAAGAGCTTCAAATTTCGCATTTTTAGTAGCGTTCAAATGCCATTTTCTTAAAAATGGTTACAAATTTTTCAAAGAAAATATCTATTTAGAACAGGGTTTTACTCTTCTTTAATATTCTAAAATTAATATTTCCATTCTACCATTAGGAAATTATGTTTCCATTTTCACATTTTATATTATAATTTTTCCAGTTTTCTTTCACTCTAATTGGTTTCATAATATTATTTGTAATAGATTCCATTTATCTAATTTAATTTTCATTTGTCATTTTTAAAAATTATATGTCCATTTCACATTTTATATTTTTCTTTAAAATCCAATTCATAACTATATTCTGTAAAAAAATTTTAATTTTTTAAAATTTTTTTGTAACTTAGATATATTATTATTATTATTACTATTATTATTTTTGTAGCACTGAAGATGGCCGCAATGCGGCCGAAAAAGCTTCATGCAAGAATAAATAGTTACGATGGAGAGCCAACACCTCATATACATTCTATTGGGTTATTGCTTCTCATTATATTCAACTCTTGGCTAAGAGAACTACCTCGTTGAAGTTCCAAGCAGCATATTAACTAGTTAAACATTTTATGAAGCATATGATATAACTGATACAATGAAGGATCTTGGTTTTGAAAAGGAAAGCAAAACTAGAGAATTTTGTGTTCATCCATTTGAATAAAATGCTCCAGTTAATCAGAGTTCTAGAGATACCTTAATAGATTTTGACTTCATTAGAGTCAGGAAAAATTTGTAGAACGAATTAGCCAAATATATGCTTATGTAAAGAAAACGAGTAGAATACATCACAAATACGTGAAATCAGATATAACATTTAAGATGAAAGTTCACCAAAAAAGCATTTAGTACACTCAGACTTCATGAGTACCCCTATAGAATATTTTCAAAGAAAAATAAAGGGTCACAAATTGAAATCACATTAATAAAATATTTATTAAACAAATTTCAAAAATAAAAAACTTGATTGGCCAACTGGATGTAGGGTTTTTGGAAGAGTACGTTTTTATCTTTGGCAACAATGATAACTGGTACAAATTTGAGAAATAAGTGACCAGCAGAGAATCACTGTAGCTTTCTCTTGTATGTGACAACCTATATTTCTCAATACTTGCAAGTTAAGTTTCAAAACATAATGTCACTGATACTTTTCATGCTTATGAGCAATATTGTCAGCATTGTTTATTCTTTTTGCGGCGTAGGTAACTAGGGTAGTGCAGATGTAGGTTAACCAAACAGGCCAAGTACATTTGGCTGCAATCTCACGTGGTCAAGTTGTCAACAACCTAGTCTGAATTTGTGAAAGAGAAAAAAAATGCCAATTTTTTAAATAAAATATATTTTTGAAAAGAAATAAAATATTTTTTGGGAGGTAATTCACAGAAAATTGGTGTTTTGTAAAACAATGTACAGTATGTGAAATATGTAATGAACATTTTGGATATTTTTTAGGACTGCTACAATTCACCAAAGATTACAATTTTGAGAACTGTTCATAGAAAGACAAAAATATACAATTACTTGAGAATCTACAGTCTGTTCATTATAATAGGCAAAAATATTTGAATTGGAGCATTTAATATCCAATTACTGTATTAGGTAAAATAAGGTAAAATTACTGCATTAGGTAAAATAAGGTAAAATTATTGTATTAGGTAAATATGTTTTAGAACCTTCTGGAATGCTTATATTTTATAGAAATAATTGTATAGGAAAAATTGAAGTGTTTTTTCTAAATTTCATATATGTCACCGAAATAAATTTTGATATTTTTCTGTGAAAGTAAAGCACATATTACTCAGTGTTCATGCACTTTATTATCAGAACTGCACAATTATTCCAGGGCTGGAAGGAGAATACAAAAAAATTGTCGAGAAGGAAGAAGAAAGATTAGCAGCACAGCGCCAGAAATTTCAGCTCTGCGAAGAGATTTGCGAGCAAGAGAGTTGGAACTTTTAGATCAAGCTCGAAATAAGTTATCAAATCAGCTAACAATGAAACGCAGTGTTGTTGTGGACCGACTTTTAAATGACATTGCCCGTAAGGTAAATTATTCTGATTTTCTTTTCTATTGTATGGCTCAAATGATGTGAAAAGCTTCCAAATGAATTAGCTTTATTCTTCCACCTCATATGCTTAGATGTAAAATTACTGTATTCAGTACTACTGTTTTGTGCATGTATTGTCACACCACCCACATTTTCTCTCAATTAATTTTTTTACTCCTAATTTAATATTTACTGGCTACCTCACAGCGACAAGAAGTGTCGGCTGCCAGTTATTTATTTATTAAGAATTTTGTTTCTTTTCTAATTCAGAATTGACAAAAGTTTAATCTTATTTGATTAATTTATCCTACCTACAATGACCATCAATATTTCAGTTAATATTAATTTTTGGAAAACTTCTTAATTTATCTTAAGTTCTATACTTGGCCTTGAACATTAAATGAATTTTCAAAGTTAAAAAAAACAAACTTTCTTCACTTCCTACAATTCTACACTTTCCTTCTGAAGACAAACTGCGTTCTTGGTGTGGAGTTGATGATAATTCCATTTCTGATTGTCCTCCCATCATTTCTTGATATTCCACACTTATGTTTTATCAGCACATTTTTCAAATAGTTCGTGTTTTACTAGACCCGATTCAAATGATCAACACAAATTCAAACTTCACGACTAATATTTTTGTCGACTCAACAGGTTCTCTTCTAACTTAACACTGTTAATAACAAATTCTCCTGAACACAGCAATACATCCTGCTCGTACTAAATCACCTGTTTTTCTGATAAACCATTTTCATCCAGACCTTTAACTGAATCTTGCTTGTCTCTTGTCTTCATAGTTTCATCCATCACCTCAATGCTATATTGTCCTTCTGCAAATATACCATCTAGGTTCACTTGTCTCCTACAACAATGTCTTTTTATTAAATATTATATATTTAAAATATTTTCCTAATATTTTACATACATGTCCAAAATCACTTATTTATGTTTACTTGACTCTTCAGTCCCCCACATCTCATTTTTATTCATTTTTCCTTGTGTTTACCCATCCTACTCATGATAGCTCCTCAGAATTATTTTAATTTTGCAATCAAATATCTTGAAAAGTATTTCGACCCCTCTTAGTATTAATAATCTTGTTAAACAGAGAGAACAGGACTACAATTACTTAGCAAGAGCTGAAGAAGATTTAAAATCTCATCTCACTGAAATGTTGGTGCAAAAGCAAAGATTGCAAATGCAGATAGATAATTCACTTGCAGAAACTTCCCCAAGTTTACATCACAGGCTAATACAGCATCAACAGGCCCAACTAAGGAAGGAAATTTCAAAGGTGAGAATTTATTGTTTAAATACATGGTGGGGAAGAGTTTATATGGAAATCTTGATTTTCAATAATTTTTTTTAGTTGCGTCTGGAAGCAAAACAAGGGCAACATAGTCGACTTATTGACATAAATGCTCAACTTGCTGCACTAGACACCAGACTCCAACAAGCAGAAGTTGATCTGGCAAAAGAAATGATTGAAAGACAGACGAATTTAATCAATGTTGAAAAGAATTCACATGTAAGTAATTACTATAATATTTTGGTATTGTTTTGACATTTCCATTGAATCAATACGGAATCGTAATCTTGTAAGTTGACTACTTTCTGAGTGATTGATGGATTTGGGTCAATATGTACCCACACAGTAATCTATTTAGTGTAATTTGTTTACAGTGTGTGTTAAATAAAGAATTGAAAGATTTCCTCATCAGTGTATCATGAATGCTTTTCATAATTTTTTAATGCCTATGCTGTAATGGAAGAGCATTTGTAATGGGAATTGAATGTTGATGCTGGTTTGTTGAATTTGTATTTAATCATATGTGTATGTGACCAGTATTAATGAATTTACCATCATTTTGTGCATTCACCCAGATATTTCCACCATATTAAGACTAGTCTTAATAATTATGGAATTGCTACAAAGTTCTGAGGTACCCCTAAAGTTTTTAATTAAAAAGTTAACATTTGTAAGATTTATAATACAGTTGACTCAGTACAGTGTATGTTGATATATTGAACTTTTGGGTATAATGAACTGAAGACAATGGTCCAGATTCACATACAGTGGTGGCGATGGTGCAACGGTTAGTATATCGGACTGTTATACTGAAGTTTGCACGTTCAAACCTGATTGAAGCTGTGGATTTTTAGGGGCAAAAAAATCCTTCGTATGTCTTCCTTCGGAGGGGGAGTGAAGCTGGCTGTCCCATGTTAGTAGATTTACTGCGTGTAAAAGATCCTCAAGCCTAAATGACGCCTCTGAGCTAAATTCAAAATCGCCTGTTTCATCGCCCAAGGAATACCTTCTTTCTCTGCTAGTTGGTGAAAGGAGCATAGCGAAATTTGCGTGGTCAGAAGGAAGAGCAGGCCTCATGGCCAGAGTCTCGCCACGTAAAATAAGGCAATTCAATTCAATTCAGTACATTAAAAATAAGCCCTAATGAATTCAGCTGTAGCAAACTATTAACAGCAGTTATAATAAACATTGTAAATAAAATTTTCATGAAAAAATACACCTCACTACCGCAAATATATGAAAATGATGGGCTTGGAAATAGAGGATCTCATGAGTTGTTTTTGTTCCATTGATGTGAATAAAAGAAATAGAGGGCACCCTGCCTCTAAAGTAATTGCTTCAGCTCATCAATGATAGTTATGTCCAGCCTGAAGACAATTGACAAGGAATGCAAGTTACGGAACAGTGCAGTTTGATCCAACTAGGCCTTTAGAAATGGAGGTCATCCAGGATAAGAAAACAAATGCATTGATGCAAAAGATACATACAACTAGTGGTGCTAAAGAACGGTATGAACTTTCTTGTACTAGTTAGTTTTCTAATCTCTCATCTGGGCTAGCTTTTCAGTTTTACTCCATCTTCTTCCCAGCTGCTACCTATCAGCGTGTAAAAGAAATATTTTCACATTTTCTTCATTTATTTTTCAAACCTCTGAGAGCAGAGTTGAACTTATAGTGCTACAACAACACTGAGGCCTACTTTTGCTCAAATACAATTTTTGAAAATTCAGAGTTCAAGAAAAATGAGACCTGCACCATTTTGTAACCACCCTGTGCTCTATAAGCGAAAGAAAAAATTGGAGTAATTTTGAGAAGAAAGAAAAAGAAAAAAGAATTGCTTTTACTTGAAGCAAAAATTACATGTTCACTACTACTCCCCCTCAAATTGTGCCTGACCTTATTTGAAGAACTTTTTTAGAACAGATTATAATAAGTAAATACTTATCAAATTGTGCACTTTGCTTCATTTATCAGATTTCTTGAATTTGCTACTCTGGCACTTTAAGATCCATGGGATAGTTTCTGAAGTGAGGCATATCTTTCTCTTTCTCTTTGAATATTTCACACCTGAACCTTTTTATTCATCAAAACTGAACTCTGAAACTTGATCTTCATTGGCTGTGATGTACTTTTACTTGATTTCATCAAAATACACACTTTGTGTATCCAATATTCATACTATGGTAACCAGTTCCTTTTAAGACCACCTTCCAAAGTGCACAAAGACACAGAAATGCAATTTTTGTATATTTAAAAACATTTCACAAAATATTTTGAGAACATTTCAATGAATATTTTTTGTTTCTGTTTAATTAACATTTTACTTTTTCACCTTGCTTCATAAGTGGCGGTCTATAAATTACGTTTTGCAAGTTTGGAGTATTTTGAATACCCCCTCTCTCCCATAACGTACACTTGAACTCCCCTCTAATAATTAGTTATTGCTTTCATCAAGCCCTCCAATTACAGTTAGTGAAAATCAATTTTAAAGTATAAATGAGTTGTAATAATTGTATGTGTTTTATATAATAATATTTATTATAATGAAAGTCAGAATTAGTTGACGATGTAGACTGCACATAACAATAAAATTTGGGACAATTTTTTAATAAAAGACACGCAGGTGAGAACATTTTTGACAATAAGCGGTGCACATGATGTTGTGTATGACACATGGGCCCCAAGTCTACTGCACCAATTTAATTGGATTCTAGAATATACTATAGAGCAGTTTTGAATATTTTCTTCTTAATCTTACAGATTCAATCAATATTTCATTGATGAAAACCATTTATTGTAACAACTTATACTTCACAACTTTTTAATTTATTATGTTTTTAATTTAATGTGTTATTATGTTAATGTTTTAATATAAGACTGAATAAAAGGAATTGTTTCAGCGACTGTTGAAACATTTTAAAAATAAATATCAGCATGATGTAACACTAAACCAGGGCTGTCCAACTTAGATGGGCTTATAGACCACATATCAAATCCAAGTTAATCCGCGGGCCACACCGTAATTTAAAATGTTTTTTACTGTAACTACCGAGAGATTATACTGAAACATATATTAGTTACGACTTTTATTCAACTTATACTTATTGATTAATGTACATACAAGAAAATTCATGTATCATTAAATAAAAAAAGATTAATTTTGCAATTGTATTGTATTAGCTTGGTATAATAAATTTTTTCAAAGCAGTCGCGGGCTGCACGAAATGATCCTGTGGCTCGCGGGCCACCAGCCAGTTGGAAAGCCCTGTACTAAACTATGACCCCTCCCCCCTTCACCTGTGTTACGCCGCATAACGCTGCCTCAAACTTTCTCCCTGCTCTTTTGCGTTACGATACGTAATTTATGGACGACCCTTAAGAGCAATCTTGAAATTCATAAGAAGGGAATAGCATTTTAAAAGTATTGTAATTGTGTGCCGGAAATCGACGATTTTTCAACAGAAGAACTCGTATGCTCGGCCTTGGTAACGAAAAAGCGGATAAACCTTGTTCCTTTATGTAGTAAGTTATTTCCTTTAATGAACCTAAGATTACGATTAGAAAAATATTAGATCATACATTAAAATACATTAAAAACTGCCAGAACACTGAGACTCAACTGGCCCTGTACTGAACAAGATTTAAGGGCTAATAAGAAATGCGCCGATGACGAGGTAGCCGCTGGGAGAAGCTGGGATCCCAAGGGAGAGCTGTTAAGGCGCATATAAACGATCCGATTGGAAATGCCTTTTTGAAAGATTATACTCTTCTGAAATCTGGTCTTTTTATAACTGCACTCCAATTGAGATCAAATACTGCTGCCAATAAAACTACTCTTAGTAGAGGAAGGCCCAGGGAGGATGTAGACTGCTGGAACTGCAATACAGCCAACAGGTAGAAACCATGAATCACGTCCTTGGTCAGTGCATTTTTAGGAAGCCAGGAAGAATAAAGCGCCATGACAAGATCAAAAATTTCATAGAGGGGAAGATGCTCCGGAAATCGGACACTGTCCACGAAAGCCACTTTCTCTGTTGCCGAAGAGGTTAGACTCAAACCAGGCTCAAAGCCAGGGGAGGGGCTGAAGCCCTCCCTGAAATTCTAATTATTTTTTTTCTTTTTCTTCTTTTTTTCATTCATTCATTATTTATTTATTTCGTAGTTTAAATATATCCAAATATATTGGAATGTATAAAAGAACTGACAGACAGACAGACAGATTTATTTCCATTTTCTTCCAAGTTTCCAAGTGCTTCTTCCAGGCTTTGCTTCCATCCATGAAATGAACAAGTCGGGAAATTTATCTCCATACTTTGATAACAGAACATCACTCTCTGCAGTAAAAGCTGAGTATGAAGTATGGTGTAAAAAAGCTTCCACCGTAGATGCTAACCTCGAGGTGCTGAAAGTCTTACACAGAGAACTGCGATCCAGTATATTTACATACTATTAGATACTTATTATCTTAGCTACCTTGTCAGTAACAACTGCTAGTGTGGAGAGGTCATTTTCTACAATGAAGAGAGTAAAAAGTTTTATACGTAATGTAATGCGTGATAACAGACTCAATGCACTGGCCATTATTTCAATTCATAGGGATATCACTGGAGACAAAATGATTGACTTTATGACTAGAAAGAAGATCAGAAAATTGCTTTTGTAGTTGATGCCTCCTGTAGTTTGGTTTATTGGAATAGAAAATAATAAATTAAATATTGTGTTTAAACTTTCAAAATAATATTATATGGAAATATGTTTAAAATCATATGTTTTAAGAGCATCTCTTTTAAACAAATATGATAAAGATATTATAATAAATCTCATACTATCCATTTTTTAAATTTTGGAAGCCCCTCACGAGAAATAATCCTGGCTACGGCCCTGATTCAAACCTGACCTGGTAATAAAAAGCCGGGAAGGGGTCCCCATGATCGATGTGACTGTTCGCCATGAGGATGGGTCTAGCCTTCTAAAAGCAGGAGAGGAAAAGGTGGTAAAATACCAACCAGTCATTTCTCTGGCAGCCCAACTTCATGGAGTGCCCAATGCCAGAATCCTGCCAGTGGTGGTTGGAACCTCAGGGGCTATGCCAAGATCCACAGTCAGTGCCCTCAAGTCGTTGGGGATCTACTGACTATCTTGTTAATTGCTCTCAGAAGCTCTATTGAGCTCTGCACACAATTTGTGAATTTTGATGGAGCAATTTAGCATTGCTGGTAGTAAATGCAAAAAAGGAACGTCTTGGTCCCGTGGGGAAATCTAGGGAACCTTCTTTACATGAAGTCTCAGACACAAACATGTTTCAAATATGGCTCCATTTTTTAATTAAATTTTGCACTCAGATACCGTAAAGAAAAGAAATGGTGCAGGTCTTATTTTCGTTGAAATCCCTGATTTTTCGAAAATTGCAAAACTTCAATTTTTTTTGCTATGACATCTTTCTTCTACTACAATATTGAGGATAGAGATTTTTCGTGTAATAAAATATGTTGTTCAAAGACAAATTTCGTGAAATTACGTTACATACAATTTCTTGGAAATATTAGTAGTTTTCGCGTAATTTGGCGTGAAATTCAGGTAGTTTTTAAACAATAATTTTCTTAACTTCTCCACATATTTCTTTAATTTTTTCTTCGTATGTAGCAAAGGATGGTAAGAAAAACTAGCACTGACCCCATTTTTGGCGAACTTCTGTGTTTTCGAAAATTGCAAAAAACCGTTGTATACAATATTGGAAATAGATTTTTGTCTTATATAAAATGTTTAAAAAAATGAGATCTTTAACATTAGAACGGCGGCAGGGGTCAAAACGACACCTATCTCAGTTATTTCTTCAATGATGAATTCAGTTTTAAGTGTTTTCGTTCAGAGATTGTGAATTTTCCTCATATTTATTCTCTTTATGATATAATTACTATCTTTTTTTTTTTTTAAATTTTGTCATGTGATATTCCTAGAACAGTGCAAGGGATTATTTTGACGCTCATATTATTTCACATTGAATAAATATCTTATTCTGAACTAGATCTGTGTTTGTGCGGTCTAATTGTGTCATCTTTGTGAATGTATTACATGTTCAGTGGTATAACGGTTAGCATATTCTTGTACTCAAGTTTTCAGGTTCAAACCCAATCGAAGCCGATGCTGTCCCATGTTGTAGATCTACTGCATGTAAAAGATCCTCAAGCCTGAAAGAAGCCTCTGAGCTAAAGTCAACATTGGCCTGTTTCTTTGCCCGGGTAATACCTTCTTAATGCACTAGATGGTGAAAGGTGCTTAGCGAAATTTATGTAGCCAGATGGAAGAGCAAGCCTGATGGCCTGTGTCTCGCCACATAGACGCGAACAGACCAACATTACAGTATCGCAATCGTAGAATAGTTGATTGCTCAAGAAACGACATGATCTTTGCTTCGTATAGGTTGTATAGTTTACACTGATTATTGAGGCGAAATGAGTGCAAGTTTCAACGAATATCAGTCTTTCGCATTTTAGTTTCCTTGTCAAGTTTGTTGTAGCTTGTGTGGTCATTGTGTCAGTTTCAATCTCTCCCTCTCTCCCCCTCTCCTCCCTCTCCCCCCTCTTCCCCTCTCTCCTTCTGTTCTCAACGCATTATCCCGTATTCTCGGAAATTCGTATTTCGAGTCAGGAAGTGATATAAACGAATCAGATGAAGATTTTGTCTCATGGAATGATGAGAATAAAGCCAGAAGTTCGAGTGATGAATTGACAGCGAAAGAAAATGCGATGTAGTCCAATCTTCACCTTGACTATCTCAACAGGAGCAGCTAAATACTCTTAACAGTGAAAATGGTTGCCCGAGATGAAACTGAGTGGGAATTCCTCATCAGTTGGAAGAAGAGCCTCTGAGAATGTCTTGAAATGATGGTAGTCCCACTACATGGGCATGCCACCGACAGAAATATATCTATAATAAGTTCCTTCCATTTACTATTTTATGAACCAATGCTTCGCCTAATGAAGTAACACCGCGAATCAGAAGCACGAAAAGAAATGAAAAATAACTACTGGATTGTGTCTTTTGAAAAGTTGAAAGCAATTTTTCGATGACAATCTGTATCATGTAAGCATGAGGGGCTTTTTATGCAAAAGATATCTCTGTGGATGATTTCTGGTCTTGTTTATGGAGATCAAAATTCATAAAGGACACAATGTGAAGAAACAGATTTCGGGAGCTTCTCAGATTTCTCCGTTTTGACGACAAAATCAACCCAAGCTGGACGCCTTCATGCTGATAAGTGTGCCATAGTGTCGGAAATGTGGGAGATAAGTGTAGAAAAATGCATTCATTGCTGTCATCCAGAAGAAAATGTAGCAATTGAGCAATTAATTACAAGCAAAACTAGGTATGGATATACCCAGTTTACACAGTGGCAGTTTGTGCTTAAGTTGTACTGTTGCATGTCAGAGTGAACAAAACTCATTCTACTAAGTGTTAAATAAGTTAGATACAACAGTTCAACTAAGAACCTGCCAAGAAAAGAAGCTCAATGCCAGGGATGAATGTTTCATAATTCAGCAGGAGAGGAAAACCCCAACATTAAGTGCTCCCAACATCCGCAATATGATGGAACAAATCGCGCAATATAAACTGCCATACTAGACAATTCACAGAGTACTTGGAAGTTCAGCTATCATGGCAGAAGAGCACGAAAGAGGCCATTCATAGGTGGAAAAAATCGACTTGACAGAATTAAATTCTGCAGAGAGCACGAAAATAATTGATACGATGATCAGGAATAATGTTATTTGGTTGGATGAAACAGAAATAACTGTTAATGGATCTTATGGATGCCAAACGATATGGGGAAAGGTAAATACCACCTATGAAACTTGCAACATTCTGCCTACTGTGAAATATGGAGGAGGTTCTGTGGTGGCTTGGGGGGCTTTGCAGATCATCAATGGCATTATGAACAAATGGAGATATTTAAATGTCTTGAAGAAAAATGTTAAGCAGAGTATAGGAAAAATGGAATATGGGCCAAGATACATTTTTTCAACAACCTGCTGATATGTTCAAACAGTGGCTTATATGGAACATGCCCAAGCAATTGTGAACTCCACCTCAATCTCCTGATCTCAGCCCTATCTAACATGTATGGCTTGATTTGAAGAAAAGGGCGCATTTGAGCATACCTCAGTCATTGGAACAATTGAATGTTGTTCAGAAGAATGCAATGCAGAGAAGATGCATAGCCGTTCTTAAAGCTAAAGGTATCAGGGTATTAAATAATATTTTTTGATTCAGCTTTCTTGAATATATTCTTTGATTTTTTTGATTGTGTACAAATAAGACTGTTGCATGGTAATAGCCAGAGTTTTGTTAAATTATTTATTAGAATTTTTATTTGAAAGCAAGTGTTTATTGATTGTTTTGTTTCCTTAGACTTATATAAAGAAGACCAAAAATAAAGATAAGACAAAAAATATAAAATAGTGTAAATATTTCATTTTTAGTTACAAGAAGTAAGGGTACTAACAAGATTGTTACACACTGTATAATACTCCGTATACGTATACGAGAACAGTACTTTTCGCTGAAGCATTACATAACTTTCTCTGTACTTCATGTATTAACGTTGCAAAATTCCTGGAAGGTGGATGGTTTTATGACCATCAAGGCATTCAGTGTGTGGTAAATGTAGAATAAAGTGTGTAGAAAGCTTGAAGATAATGAAATTTGTAATTTGCAGTGATAGAATGTTTTTACTATACTTTAACCCTATTGCAGTTGCAAAACTGAATTATTTTTTGAGATCATTGGATAGAGTGAACAAAAAATGTTAGTCCCTAGAGTTTCGCAATATCTGAAATCTATTGTAATAACTAGAGACGGGATTTCCATGCATATGCATGTTTTTATTTAAGTTTTGTAGAGATTTCGAACTTTGTAAATATAAGTTTCATGGACAACTCGTTTAAAAAAATGCATAGTTTTTTCCGTGCATTCTTGCATGTTTTGGTAGTTTTTGGAGAAATTCATGCATAATGCATGTTTGGACGTTTTCTTAGCATATTCAGTTATTTTTTAGTATTTCTTTGCATTATTTGTGAATATTAAAAATTGACGCATATTTTGTATAAATAATTCATTGATCTTAGATCTTGATAGCATGCAGTTGTCCTTAGTACTTATTGTTATACTATACATGTGAACCTTCCAGTACATCACATACTTGGATTTGTGACGCAAGTACATGTGGGGTGTGCAACAATCGCGAAATGAATTATCAACGCCATACAATACGTGCCAAAGGATATAGAAGATACACGAAACCAAAACTCAGTATTCCTTGATAACTGGCAACAGGAGGGGAAAATAATCAAGAGTAGGCTTTCACTCTGCTTGCGTGCAATGGAAGATTAACACCCAGTTTTTTAATTGTGAAGTATAAAACAGCTTCTTCTAAGGCTTCATATGCAACACTTCCCAATGTATTGTAAACAAAGATTGTCTGAGGACGGATGGAAATATAATTTATTGCAATTGCTGTAATTGCAATAAAAAATTGTAAAAATTGAACAATTTAAAAAAATGTGGTGTGGTGTCTTAGGCGAAATGTTTAGTGCTCAAGTCTAATGTTGCTGCAGAAATTATATAATTTGAAATACTGAAACTCGGAAAAGGATAAAACAGTGATAATGAAATAGATATGAAAAGAAAAAGAAAACTTTAATTTATATTGGAGTTAAAACAATTATTTTCTGGTAATTATAGATATATTTTTTTTATACAAGTGCATAAAAAGGGCAACTTCTATGCATCGCTAGCCATACATGAAGTTCATCATTTTTTAATAACCATTAAAAAAAGATTGTTGCCAAGACGACTATCTTGTTACTGTGAAAAAGTGTTTTTAGCATGGTTTTAGAATACTCTTCTCTAATCATGGCCCTATGAAATGCATTTCTATATTGTCTGGGGTGTCAGGCATCTTTTTCCAATACAAGTTTACAAAACCTTTTGTATTATATTTTTATGCATTTGTTGAAAAAAGTTTGTATTTCGGCAGTAACTATTTTAGCTGTTTTGAGATTTTTCTGAGGTTCAAGAAATTGTTTTATAGAAACTGTTTGGCGCATTGCAATTGTAGAAAAAAGTTTGTATTTTGTGTGTGAAGTTTCTGTTTCGCGGTCTCAATTGAGACTTTTTTGCCTTGAACTATGGTCTTGACAAAGAATCTCAATCTCAACCGTGAAAGAAATGGAAACTTTACACATTTAATAATGACTTTCATATTATGAAATTAACTTTTAGTTTTAGCAGTTTTTGAGATTTTTCTGAGGTTGAAGAAATAGTTTTATTGGAACTGTTTTGTGCAATAATTATTGTATGTGATAGTATATGTATTTTTTCCAAACTTTTTTTTGGAGCTTCAGAATTTTACCTCTATTATTTTTAATGCTATTGAAAAATTAATTGTAAATTTTGAGTATTTCATTATATTTTTCTAACATTTCGTTTGAAGTACTAGTAGCAAAGCTGTTTGTAAAAAGATTAATTTTATCAACAAAACCAATTAGTACGACAAAAAGTGCATTTAAATATTAAATGTGATTTCTATGACCAAATCTCAAATTCGAGCCTATACAATTTCTTCCCAGATACTTTGAACCTGAACTATTAATCTGCATTCAAAAACATTTTTTGCTGTGAAAAAGATGAATTTGACATAGGAAAATTTAGAAAAATTGTTAATTGTTCAATTTTACATAATATAATAACATAGTGAACCAAAATTTGCATGTTTTGTCCATTTTTGCCCTGCATCATGCATATTTGGCTATTTTGATAGTGCTAATCCTATCTCTAGTAATAAGTTGTAAGTTAATCTTTGCAGCAATAGTTGGAAAAGTATTCCATGGAATCCCAACCCTTTCTTTGCATCAACTCCTTTTAAAATAATAGTTTGTTTCATTGACTCCTTTAAATTTTTTCTCTGTACAGCATTCTACTTATTCATAGCTCAAGAATTTCTTATAAACGACTTAAAGATTGTGATTTCACATTCCAAAATGGTAAATATCTCTATTCTCAGTAATCAGAGATGCAATTCCTTTTGAGTTTCTAATATTCTTTGAGGTTCAATAGTTCCAAAATGCATTCTATGTATGGAGACAGTATATTAAGAATTGGATTAATTATTTCTGCAGTGTGTATTGTGGAGAAAATGTTATTGCATTTTAAGAGCAATTTGTGTTAATAATATAATTATAATAACATAATTATAATGTCTTGACTTAAAATATCCTGAAGATGGATACAAAAGAAGAGTAGCAAATTTGTAATTTATTATTAGATGCTCTAAATGGATTTTTAATGTTGTTGGATTTTTAACGCTGTTTTTAATATTGAATTATAAGAACAAATTATTAACAGACAGTTTACTCTTCTTAAACTTTTTGCATTGTTTCAAACTGTGTTTATTGGGGTTCTTCTTCAGGTACATTTTTTTCCTGAGTTCCCATTTTTCATCACCTTTTGTCAAGATAAACAAATGGATATGTTGAATGAGAATTCACACAATTTTTTTATGAAATCCATTGAATATTAACATACCAAATACCACCAGTACGTTAATAAATATTGTTAAGATGGTAACACCATAATCAAAGTTACTTAATATGAATCGCAGTTTTACACAGACAACTGTTGGTTGTTTCCAGCCAACAGTAAATATAATGGTCTGTGCCGAAAATGTTGGGTGAATTCTCATCCAATCTTAACAAAAGGTAATGAGAAAAGGGAATTCATGAAAATATATAAACCTGAAGAAGAATCCTAATAAATACGATTCAAAATGTAAAAATTTTAAGAAGAATAAACTGTTAATAATTGGTTCTTATAATTTATTATTAGATGTTTTGAAGCTTTACATAAGAAAACAATTAATTATAGATTTCAATAATACTTTTTGTAATCAATTGCTCTTTTGTATATCGATCAGTCGCAGGTTTATATTTAGCGATTGACCCCGTATCAGCGCCTTTATCATCACTGACCCACTTTAAAATGTCGTTGGTTCCCAAGGGGTCTATACTGACGCCATTGGGAACCCCTGCACTTTTGTAGAGGAATGTAAATTTCGAAAGTAGTATTAGCATTAATTTTTACTTTTATTCTTGTGTACAGATTTCACAATTAGAAAGAACTACAAATATTTTGGAAGAAGAAGTTCACAATTTACTGCAGAAACTTGCAAAATTGCACTTGGCAGAGAATCAAACAACATTCAGAGAAAATGAAGCAGTAAAAACCTGGCCATCACAACAGTCAGCAGCAACATCCAGCTGTTCATTCACATTTCAAAGAGTCAGGCAGTAATGATAATTTTGGAAATGAAATTTTTGGGTCATTAGAAATGCAAAACAAATGTGTAGCAGAGGGATACAATTACCAGACCCGGAACGGAGCAGATTTTCATGAGAGAGGTAAGGAATGCAGTTAACTTCATTTTCTTCTATCAACATGGCATTATTAGAAAACACAAAGTACATATCCAGGGGCAATGAAGTAAGACTTCCTTTACTTTCGTAGGGAAAAAGTGGAAGATATGCAAGTAATTTACTATTAGTAAAGATATTGAAATACATGAGTAAATAAAATTATGTTTCAATTGTCAAATAATCATGAATCATTCATTTAACAATTTATACTCAGCTGTGTAATATCAAAGAATGTGTACAAGATATTCAATTTAACTTCTTTCTTAGTACAAATTTAATATCTTGAAATATTTGCATCATACAACAACGAAGAAATAACTAGAGGTGTTACAAAGGCACACACTTTCTCGCGACATTTATAGCTGCTTCACTCCATTTATAACTGCAAACCAGCAACTTCATAAATCTGCAAAAAACAGCAATTTTTTTCCCGCTCCGGGACCCGAACTCAGATCTTTAGAGTTAACTTGCCGACACTCATACCTCTACGTCACAGAAGCGACCTGTGGATCGAACTCGGGCAGAGGTATAAAAACGTAAATGCACACTTCATTAAAAAAAATAAATAAATGAGTTTAAAAAACTCAAAAATAAAAATATCCGTTTGAAACTCCCAAAGCCTCCAGTTTGTTCAGATCAACTATCATATTTGGAGAAAATCGCGTGAACGGTTTAGGCAGAGAGTGAGTTTAGGCGCGAGCGTTGACCACAGACGAACGGACAGCCGTTTGCCGTCAATCGATTTTTCGGAATCAAGTACATACAAAACATGAATTCTGAGTACACCACGTGTTAGAGGTTATTTTTACTTTCTCGCTACAGCTTACGCAGTAACGAGAAAGTTACGTATTGCGCGAAAAAAACGCGAATTTTCGACAGAAAAAACTCTTATAATAGGGCCCTCGTAACGAAGAAATGAAAAAATGCAGTGGCTACATTAACAAAAACCTAATAGGCGGTATAGTCAGAATCCATGTTTTGTGGGTGCTTGATGCCGAAAAATCAATAGATGTCAAAACGTCTGTCTGTGAACAATAGCGGCGAAACCCTTCAAACGATTTTTCTCCAAAATTGATATTCACCAAACAATCTGGCTGATGTCGCGGCGCCTTGAATTTAAAACCGATATTTTAATTTGTTACATACAGAATGGCACAGACTTTCCTGTATTAATTTTCTGTTTCCTTTGGTCTCGGCTAGCTCTTAGGGCTTGACACATTCTTACCAGCTGCCATATATCGCCGCCGAAAGTTCATTTTCGTTTTCCTAACAGTAGAACGGAAATATTATTTTAAGAATACAAAAAGAACAGTAACACTTCGTCCTAAATGGCAATTTTCTTTGAAAAATTTGGAGCCATTTTTAAGAAAATGGCTTTAAAGCGCTACTGTAAATTCGTAATTTGAAGCTCATTTTCACAGAAAATTTTGAGTTGTCGAAAAACTTCATTAGAAGCGCTATAACTCACAAATACAATAGTATTTACAAATTGCTAGAAATGTGCTTATTAACGGTGTGAGAGATCGTTCAAAAAAATACCCCGAAATGAGCTTTACGTCATATTAAAGAGTGCAGTTAGCACTATCTGTTCGACAAGTTTGAAGAAAAAATTTGGGACCATTTATGAGAAAATGGCTTTTGAGCGTTTCTGAAAATGCGGAATTGTGAGCTAGTTTTCACAGAAAACGGTTGAGTACGGTATTCGAGAACACGAGAAACTCTCTCTCTCTCTCTCTCTCTCTCTCTCTCTCTCTCTCTATATATATATATATATATATATATATATATATATATATATATATATATATATATATGTATAGTGATATACCATAAATGACGTACATTTATTTAAGTAAATAAAGGACAAAATATTCTGGATATCACCAAAAAACTTGGGTTTCGTAAATAACGCGAGTTCATTCTGAGACAGGTGCGAGATGCACCATAGTTACCGTGTATAAACACGCAGGTGGCACCGTTGCAACGCGGACAATACGACTTCGTTCGAAGACGGGCGTAAGTGACACCGTAGATACTGCAAGAGCTGGGTTGCTAGGGTGCAAACATGCAGTGTGACACCGTAGCAACACGAGATATGAGTTTGTTTAAAAGCGGGTGCGGAGGTGCACCGTAGTGACTACAAGATGGTAATTGTTTCAGAAAATGGAACAGGAAGGGTGACGTCAACGGACATTTCGAAAAAGTATAAAAAAAAACAATGGAAAGACAAATAAGGCGGGGTCTCAAGAGTTGACGAGGGGAATATTCATTCATTCCGTCTCGTGTCGTGGTAGTGAACGGATCGCTAAGAGCTGTGTTAAGTTCGAGTAGTACTTATTGGACTTGTAATATTTCGTGGGAGTGAATGTTGGAAAGTGAACAGAGAATATTTTCGCGGTGGAGCTACAAGTGTGGACTTATAAAATTTTAATAAATTGAATATTACAAGGTTTGGTGAGAGGGATATTATTCTGTTTATGGGAAAGTAATTGGAAATAGGTGCCCACCCGAGGCACAAGATAAAGTGTAGGTAGTGTACCAGAAAACTGCTAACAATGCATCATGTGTCCCACCCTCGAGCTGATGTACATAGACTTTATGTGTCACGTAAGGAAGGAGGAAGAGGCCTCAGGCAAATTGAGGCCTCCTGGCACAATGCAATAATTGGAATGGGAAAGTATGTAGTCAGTCATCAAGATGACCCTCTAATGAGGCAGGTCATGAAATCTGACCGAAGAATGGGAAACAGAGGCATTGTTAGTGTGGGAAACAGCATTGAAAGAAAACTATGCAAGACACGTCAAATAATACAGACACTGAACTTCTGGTACTACTACTAAACATGAAATGTAAGACACAAAAAATGTTAAAGAACTCGTGGAGGGACAAACCACTCCATGGACAATAAGAAGAATGGAAGGTACAGATCAATAAAGATCAAGCATTTATGTGGCTTAAAAGGGGAAGAATGAAGCCAGAATCTTAAGCAGTTCTAGTAGCTGCTCAAGATCAGGCGTTGAGAACACGACATTATGATAAAGCGGTTCTCAAAATTTCTCAAGATGACAAATGCCGCATTTGCCAGGGGCAAGTAGAAACCATTGATCTTATTGTCTCTGCTTGTCCAATTCTAGCAAAGACAGATTAGAACGATAAGGTGTGTAGTTACCTCCACTGGCAGATCTGTACCGCCCTCGAAGTTCCAAACACATGCCCCAAGTGGTACGAACTCAAAAACCGGTGACATCGGTTGGACTCTGTACAATATTGTACGACCAACAAACGGATCGCACGATATCAGCAAACAAACCGGATATTGTTATCCGGGATTTTGAGAAAAATCGTGTCTAATTGTAGATGTTGCTGTGCCTTGTGATCAAAATGTCGTAACCAAGGAGGCAGAGAAACGTCGTAAAAGCACGATTTTGGAAATCGAGATCAGCCGAATGTGGGGCGTTAAAGCACAGGTCGTCCCGATAGTTATCGGAGCTCTGGGATTTGTTCCGCACAATTTGTGTAAGAACGTGGCTAAACTTCCAGGTCATTCAAAAGACTGGGAAGTGCAAGAAATAGCTTTATTTGGCACAGCCCACATTTTGCGCAAAATATTGTAGAGGCACCGACAGTCCCTAGATCTTCTCCTTTGGTAGCTGGTTGCAACCTGGAGTATATTTTATATTCAGCCGACTCATAACATCTGTAGCCGTGATATGGAGGAATAATAATAATAACAACAACAACAACTTCACCTAGGGAGTACACGACCTTGCAGTTGGTGGTGGAGCTTGAGTACCCCCATGAGCCTGAGAGCTATGTCAGTGGTAGCCTAGCTACTGGTAGGGCCTCCCTTGCTGAATAGGTTGAAGGTGAGGGGTCCGACGAAGAAGTACTCCATTTTGAGGAGAGTGGGAAGTAAGTAGAGAGGGAAGGGTCATGAACCTTTGGACTTCCCTGCTATCGGCCCATGGACGGTACAGGAGAGAAACTGGGTTGGCACACCAGGCCACTGATTAGAGTGGAGGCCCAAACCTTGCATTAACCTGCGAAGGAGGCTGCCTTCAGCAGTCAGTGAAAATCCCGTAGGGTTTAGTAATGCCGACTTGGCGATCGGAGGGACCCCTTGCTGGGCCCTGCGGGGGGATGCCCCGAGGCCACTATGGGTCGCAGTAACGGATGGCAGGAAACAACCCAAAGGCTAAGTGTGATCTGTGAACTCGAATTTATTACCTGCGAATCTTCACTTGAAACAAATGAGCAAAATGGATAGAACATACAATGTAATGAACCTTAACGTGCCTTGTTCTACCAATGCCCCATACCTGCTCAGAAACCGAGCTAATGTCACCTTGTCGACGTCTGGCCATCCCACGGATGTTAGTCCCAGGGACCCAGAGCCGGCAGTAGCTCGAAGCCATCGTCAGAGATGGACACAGGATGAATTAAAGGAGACGATGTGGTGCTTTTACAATGCAAAAACGAAAAATGGGGGCTCAGAAATAGAAGTTTTTAAGATATGGAGAGAGCGGAACCCAGATATGAGACCTACCCTAGACTCAAAGAAGCTTGCCAGTCAACGACGATACATACTCAGCAGTGGAAAATTCACAGCAGTACAACTTGCAGACATCCAGAGAAACGCGGAGTATGTTCTTCGATCAAACTATCCACATGACGAACATTTAGAACCATCTAATATCCCTGAAAACGATGATCCACTTCAAGGTTCATCTCTTCCAAATGAAACATCCGTCAGTGGAGAAAATTCATCTGGCCATGAGTCACGCGATAAGGACATGATGCGGGACCTCCTCCGACGCGAGATAGAACGAATTCGTCTACTTCCATTCGAATCTCGTGCACCGTCGAGGAGAATTTACGAAAATGCTAAAGCTAAGAGAGTGATAGAAACAGCGAATTCTGTCTTAAATGATTAGAGACCTCAAGTAGAGATCTAGATATTACTGAAATCAATCACATCGTGTATGCAACTGGATATCTAGTATCTCAGATAATCTTGGGGCCAGCCAAGAACACCGATGGCCGACGGCCAGACGAGTAAAAAGCTCCGTACCTCCATGGATGAAAAGAATTATGAAACGGATAACCGACACACCGCGTGAAATATCACTCCTAGCCGAGGTATCTTCTAAGTCAAACCACACGTATAAAGTTCAACAAAAAATACTCCATGTTGAACAAAAATACCTAATTGACAATGACACAACAAGGCTATTGGTAGTTGAAAAGCTAAAAGAGAAAATCCAAGCATGGGCTCAACGAATAAGACGGTACAAACGTAGAGAAGATTTCCGTGTACAGAACCGGTTGTTTGAAATAGACGCGAAGAGATTCTATCGCAGTCTGACTGAAAAACCGTATGGCAATGCTGCCCCTCCTTCAAAAGATGACGTCGAAACATTTTAGGCAGGAATCTGGGAGGAAACCAGATCCTACAACAAAGACGCATCGTGGCTCCAATCTGAAGTTGATGCTGCCAATGGACTCGTGGAAACAGTGGAACATGTTCAAGGATTCTCGAAAGAGGACCTATGCCAAACAATTAAGAACATGGGAAACTGGAAATCCCCTGGGGTTGATAAGATCCATATTTATTGGATTCAGAAATTAACAGCCTTACATTCTCATCTAGCAAAGGCTGTTACTAAAATTTTAGAAAACCCTAAGGAACTCCCGGAATGGCTCACTCGCGGCATCACGTATTTGCTACCCAAAGCAGGAGACAGCACTTTGGCGAAGAACTACAGGCCAATTACTTGCCTGCCAGTAATGTACAAACTTATAACTGCAGCCATTGCTGACAAAATGTATAGGCACCTAGAGAAGAACCATCTGTTGCCAGTTGAACAGAAAGGATGTCGTAAAGGTTCCTATGGCTGTGAGGAAATCTTGCTTCTGAATAAAATAATTTTGAATGATGTAAAGAAACGAAAACGTAATTTAAGCATGGCTTGGATTGACTACCAGAAGGCCTTTGACAGTGTACCACACGATTGGATTTTGAAGACCATGGAGATCTATGGATTTCATCCTAGACTTGTTGAGTTTTGCAAGGCTAGTATGAAGTCGGGAGCACCAGGTTACTAATCCACAGCGGAAAGGGAGTAGTAGAAACAAGAAGTATTCAGATTAACGGGAATTTTTCAAGGAGATTCACTATCCCCTCTGCTGTTTTGCATTAGTTTGATCCCTCTATCGAGGCAGCTGTCGCACACTGACTTTGGTTACAAGCTCCATGGTGATGAAAGGCCTGTATCACATTTATTTTATATGGATGATCTTAAAGTGTTTGCTCAGACTGAAGCGATTCTCTCCCAAATGCTGTCTGTCGTGAATGACTTTAGCAGTGACATCTGCATGAAGTTTGGTCTTGACAAGTGTGCAAAAGGCAACTTAAAAAGAGGCAAAATGACCACGTCAGAGAACATTGAAGTTGATAGACACACTGTGATTCAAGATCTTGAGCCAGGTAAAACTTACAAATATCTGGGCATTGAAGAATGTGAGACCATCTCGAATGACACAATGAAAGAGAGAATTCGCAAGGAGTATTATAGAAGAGTGAGACTTGTCCTGCAGTCTGCTCTGAACTCCAGGAATAAAATATCTGCAATTGGTAGTCTGGCGGTGCCTGTAGTTGAGTACAGTTCCGGACTAGTGGACTGGACTGAGCAAGAAATCCGCATCATGGATCAAAAAACCAGAAAACTGCTAACAATGCATCATGTTGCCCACCCCCGAGCTGATGTACATAAACTTTATGTGTCACGTAAGGAAGGAGGAAGAGGCCTGAGACAAATTGAAGCCTCCTGGCACAATGCAATAACCGGGATGGGAAAGTATGTAATCAGCCATCAAGATGACCCACTAATGAGGCAGGTCATGAAATCTGACCGAAGAATGGGAATCAGAGGCATTGTTAGTGTAGCAAGAAGCATTGCGAACAAGACTATGCAAGACAACCAGAATGACAGAGACACTGAACTTCTGATGCTACTTAACATGAAATTTGAGACACAGAAAATGTTAAAGAAATCGTGGAGAGACAAACCACTCCACGGACAATATCTAAAAAGAATGGACAAGGTGCAGATCAATAAAGATCAATCATTTATGTGGCTTAAAAGGGGAAGAATGAAGCCAGAATCGGAAGCACTAGTAATAGCTGCCCAAGATCAGGCCTTGAGAACACGACATTATGATAAAGCGGTTCTTAAAATTTCCCAAGATGATAAATGCCGCATTTGTCAGCAACACGTAGAAACCATTGATCATATTGTCTCAGCTTGTCCAATCCTAGCAAAGACCGAATACTTGAAAAGACATAACAGCGTGTGTAGCTACCTCCACTGGCAGATCTGTACCGCCCTCGAAGTTCCGAACACAAGCCCCAAGTGGTACGAACACTCACCGAAACCGGTGACGTCTGTTGGATTGTGTACGATATTGTACGACCAACAAATTCAAACTGATCGCACGATAGCAGCAAACAAACCGGATATAGTCATCCGGGATTTGGAGAACAAATCGTGTTTACTTGTGGATATTGCTGTACCTTGCGATCAAAACATCGTTACCAAGGAGGCAGAGAAACGTCTTAAATACAAGAGTTTGGAAATCGAGATCAGCCGAATGTGGGGCGTAAAAGCACAGGTCGTACCGATAGTTATCGGAGCTCTGGGATTTGTTCCGCAAAATTTGTGTAAGAACTTGTCTAAACTCCCAGGTAATCCAAAAGACTGGGAAGTGCAAGAAATAGCTTTATTTGGAACAGCCCACATTTTGCGCAAAGTATTGTAGATGCACCGACAGTCCCTAGATCTTCTCCTTTGGTAGCTGGTTGCAACCTGGAGTAGATTTTATACTCAGCCGACTCATAACATCTGTAGTCGTGATATGGAGCAATAATAATAATAATAATAATAATAATAATAATAATAATAATAATAATAATAATAATAATAATAATGAATTTGAAGAGAAAGGCGTTTGTGAGAAAAATCTTGTTTTTATTTCTTATTAATACGCCTGTTGTCCATATTTCCCGAAAATACTAAGTGTTTGAAATCAATGAAAGTGGCATGGATTAAAGAACTAATTATGGAGAAAAATTCATTTGAGGAAAAGCGCGCTAACTTCAATATTTTAGTTGCAGGAAGACGCCGAAAAATATTCCAACTTTTACAATTTTCCAAAATACAGAGTAAACAGTGAAAATTAGAACTATGTCACTTTTATAAGTGCATGTCACTCAGTTCTTACAAGAAATTTAAAGAAGTCATTGTGAGTCATATTTGAAAAACTTTTGAAAATATTTCAGGAGCTTCAAGCAAAATTTTCTCAAAATTTAATGAATGTTTTTCAAAATCGAAGCACTTCGTGTCGGGCCAGATCGAGTTGGGAATATTCATTCTCGAATAGTTTAGGCGATGGTGTTGTTCACCGACGGACCGACTTTTTCGGTGTCGTGTGGCCCAGAAACGTGCATTTCTATTGAAATGCCCAAATCGATTTTTCAGAACATTTCTTAACTTCTTCTATACTGAAACAGTTCCCGCGTGGGTGGTTGTTTGATTTCTTTAATATTTAATTAATAGATAAATATTTTTATCCTTCCTTGTCTTACTTTGGGCAGCCACTGAAACAGCTCCGTTTTCTTACTGAAATAATACGGCTCCTTCCGTTTCAATACTAATGTGAATATTTAATTACTTGTAACTGCACGGGCATGTGACCTACCGCCCTGAACTATTACCGAAAATTGATGATGATTGATGAAGATCGTGGGGTGCGAAGTCGCCTGTACAGGATACGGTATTTATCTTAGTTGCAGGGTATTACTACGTAGCAATAAAAACGCGAGAATTCTAACCTCTAAGCCACCATCAATTGCGTATTGATTTATTCATTCGTTTCGATGGAATCGTCGCTTCTTATAAATAACATCGTTACCAAACATACAATTAAATAGCCTTGACCTAACAATAAACACTTGATACAAAACATAAAATATTGATCTTTTTCTCACACCCACTTAACATTGAAATACCCATTCATACTGCGCGCGTTTCCTTTAAACGTGGCCATTTTATAATTACAATTATTTTGAATAGTTATTAATTCCTTTTATGGTTCGTCAAAACACACAACTTTGCCTTCTTACAAAAACTGCTCCGCCAGTCAATCGAAAGACAATCATAACACATCCCTTTTCGAAGTTCGGCAGCGTTGAACAGTACATCACCAATTACATCCGCGTCTTTTTTCCATAGGTCCCGTAGATCTGGAACTCCACCTTTCCATTCACAATAATAGTTCAGCATCTCATGTCGAGGTTTTCTTGATTCACTCGAGTCCCGACGCGTTCTCTACCAAAACTATCCACCATCTGAACGTATAATTCCCTGAATTCGCCAGGAAAACTTGGGAAACACCTGTCGTACTCGTCTTTTGTCCTCAGCATTGTTCTGCGACGAAAATTGCGTTTCTATCTTATTCTGTTATATATTTATGAACGACTCGTAGATAAATTATCAGTGAAATTTATTTGAGTGCTGCGCTTCCTTAAAACTTCCGAACAGTTTTTATTGAATTATTTTGCCGTAATTTGCCCTCTTACTTACACGGTGTATAACCAATCATTCACTTGTCTACTGACGTCACTTAATGTTATTACAATTTTATAAAATTTGCACTATCCTAACATTTATTGTTCATGGCACATCACAATAATAAAATGTGTTTATTTGTTGTTGCTTGCTCGGACTTCACGAAATTATGCGATTTTTGCGTAATGAAAGGTTCCTACGCCTCTGTGCCGTCGCTTGTCACTATGACAATGCCATTATTTTTCCTTATAAAAATATTCATTAAATATGATTTTTACTTTCCCGTATACGTATGTATAGGAAATATACGTACTATAGGGATAGTTATGTAATGCTGCGCGAAAAAATGGCGAATTTTTGCCAGAAAAAAATTCGTTGCCGGGCCGTGATAACGAAAAAGTGGATAAATCCAGTTGCTATATTAAGAAAAAAAAATACCCTAACACGTGGTGTAGCCAGAACCCCTCTTTTGTAGGTCCTTGATAGCGAAAAACCAATTGAAAGGAAAACGTCCGTCTGTCCGTCTGTGAACACTGCTAGCGCCTGAACCATGCATACGATTTCTTCCAAAATGGATATTCCTCGGTCGATCTGGTTCGAGTCGAAGCTTTGAGATTTTGAAAAAGATTCTATAAAATTTGGGGGTACTTTACATGAAGCACCCTGGACATTTTCAAAATTTTCTCAAAACGACTCCAATTTTTTTCTTTAAATTTCTTGTAAGAACAGAGTAAAATACACTTATTAACCCGTTTTTGCCCGAGTTTATAATTTCTTGAATTTTCGTGTATTTCTTGTATTATCGCATGTAAGTAATTACCAGTGAATGGGGAAAAATGATTTTCTCCGTGTCCCAATAGCTGTTTCTAAAATAACGCCTGTTCCCAAATGGGAACACCGGGCTCGTATGGGTACATGACGGTTTCGTAAAAAAAACGTAATTCAGTACTCTACCTCATCACGTATAATAATCAGTGCTTGTATAATATGGTATGTTTGATAAAACAAAACACATCATGCATTTTGAGCACTTTTATTATTGGAAAAGAAAAAAAGATTTACAAATCATAACATATTTATTATGTAAATGAAATACGGGAAGTTAGTACCGCGTAAAATGTATCTATAGTAAGTTGCAGATTTTTCTAAGGCTTTTGAAAAGCTTGAAAGCAGTTTTTATGTAGTACAATCCGGCATTATTTGTAATATTTTCTTGAGGGTTTTTTTTTCCACAAATAAAAATGGTTTTGCTTCACGACATTGATCATCCAATGATTCAGGCAGTCGAACCAAATGGAATGGTTCTGTTCTGTAGTTGTTTTGATGACTTATGTCTCCCTTGAGAATAAACTGTAGTGGCATAGTTTTGCAGGGATCTTGCACAATTTTTCGCCTAAAAGCCAATTGATCCATATAGTTGTCAATATTTCCTTTCCTGTACAACTGCCACGAGTATTGAACTGCAATCTCAATACAGAATGCAGACTGGTCACTACCACTTCTGTGACCTGAAGGATACTCGGTAATTTGAAACATTTTTGTCCACTCTGTCTACACTTTCCATATTCTTGTTGTAGCATGATACTGTGTGTGGCATAATTACATGAATTTTTTTGTATTGTTTTCGTGACCACCGCATCACATCTACTGGCTCAACCGGATCACATGTAGTGATAATATGGACAGCCCGGTTGTCGTTCCACTCAATAACTAGTACTCCAGAGTTAGTGTCAGTGCGATAATTGTACGTACCTCTCGCTAGCTTCTCCATTATTTCTTTATCAATCAGAGAACAGTTTCCAATTCTGTTGGCCATTATCGTTCCAGTGTACCCGAGTCCTCGGTTCTTCAGTTTATTAGCCAAAGCAAAGGTTGAGAAAAAAACTATCCACATACATTTTGTAAGGCGCAGGAAGAAGATTACTAACCAGTTTTCTTAGAACATATTCCCCCAATCCAATGTCCTTATGTCTATCTTTGTCCTTTCCAGTGTAAGTATGGAACTAGATAAGGTATCAAATGGATCACATATGCACCACATCTTGTAGCCGAATCGAATAGGTTTTCCTTTTATGAACTACTTTGAATCAAGTCTTCCAAATTATGGAATCAGGTTTTCATTCATTGACAACTTTTCTACTAATCATGCATGTTTAAAAAAATCATTCCTTCAAAACGTTTATCAAGGGAGACAGTTTAGCAAACATGTGGGTTGAATCAAGTTGGGAAATGTATGTGCAATGAGCAAACCTTTTTAGTAACTCAAATCTGTTTCTGGGCATTGTAAGGCTTATTATTTCATTATGTGACTCCGTTCTTTGTTCCCATAACCTCCTCCACCTCGGCATAGTCCACGTTTTTCCAGTTGTATTTTTGTGTATCATATCTGGGAGATAGGTTCATGAGATGAACGTGGTGCATGATCTCGTGATAATAAGGCTGGTGTAGATTCCGGAGATGATTGGTCTAAAGTAGGCATTTGAATATAATGGTTGCTAGCCAAAATACCATCACCTGCCAGCTCTTCCGCTCCTTCCCAGGTACTACTAGCCATCTTTCCATTCAATAGCAATGGCTGTTTCAACTTACACGATCTACTACGCTCCTTAGCTCTCTACAACAACATGCACCCATTCATGCCCGGAGTTCCCATTTGGGAACATTGCAATTTCTTGCGCAACCACTAAAACACACTCTACATTATTTTATAAATTGATAATGATTTACAACCATACATATCTAAACTATATTTTGCAATACTAAAATTAATGATATCATATTATCAGAAGTGAGAAAAATTACTTTTTTGAAATCATAGTGAGTAAAATTAAGAACACGTATTTCTTTGTGCCGTGGCTCGGCTCAGGTAGAAATACAACAAATGACTGTTACTCTACTTTTCCCATGCAAGTAGAGACGTTCAATCAAAATAAGAATACTGCACGACATTGTTGACTTCTTCCAGAAACGAAAATATTTTGCGGAAAAAATGTTCCCAAATGGGAACACCGGGCAAAAAACGGGTTAAGGTGGCGTAGGTCCGATTTTCACGGTTAACTCTGAATTTTCGAAAATTGCAAAAGTTTGAATTTTATTCGGCGGCTTCCTCCAACTACAAAATTGCAGATAGAGATTTTTCTTTAAAATAAATTTTTTTTCTTTAAACTTTTGGTAGGTATAGTGCCTCATGTATTTTATGTGATGGCAAAAACGCCATATTGCTCTATTCTTTTGTTTTTTCAAAAATGTAATTTTTTGACTCGTCTCTCACGTCGTTAATATTTACATTCGTGACGATTTGTTTACATTATTATATTAACGAGTTCAAGTTATTTAAATAATGTCAAGTAATGTTTCTCGAAAACTCAACAGTTTTCTGTGAAAACTAGGTCAAAATTCCGCATTTTCAGAAACACTCAAACTCCATTTTCTCGTAAATGGCTCCAATTTTTTTCTTCAAAGTTTTGGAACGGATAGTGCTAATTGCACTCTTTAATATGACGTAACGTTCATTTGGGGGTATTTTTTTTATTTTTTCAAAAATTACAAATTTTTTTGAAAGATCTCTCACATCTTTACTATGAACATTACCAGCAATTTGTAAACAATATTGTATTTGTGAGTTAATGTGCTTCAAATGACTTCAAATGAAGATTTTTGAAAACTCAAAAATTTTCTGTGAAAATGAGCTTCAAATTTCGCCTTTTTAGTAGCGCTTAAACGCCATTTTCATAAAAAGGCTACAAATTTTTAAAGGAAAATTGCCACATAGGACGAGGTTTTTACGTTCTTTAATATTTTAAAATTAATATTTCCGTTCTACCATTAGGAAACTGAAAAATTAAGAAAATGTCAAAAACATGTAGTTTGGGCGGCGATAAATGGCAGCTGGTACGAGTATGTGGCAATTCCGAATAGCTAGCCGAGACCGAAGGAAATAGAAAACGAATGCGGGAAAGTCTGTGCCATTCTGTAGCACCACTAGTTTTTAATGTCCGTGTGAACAGTCACAATACTACGTGTATTATACTTCGTACATACGTACGTATATGAGAAAGTGAGTACTAACTAGTGCCAGTAGAGACTTACTGGCACTAGTTAGTTTCGTTTTCTTTAGTATGGGCTGTCTTTTTACTATCCTGTATACATATGTATATACGGAGGTATAGGGAACGTTACGTAATGCCCCGCGAAAAAACGACGGATTTTCGGAAGAAAAAAATTCATTGCTGGACCCAGATAACGAAAAAGTGGATACATCCATTTGCTAAATTAAGAAAAAATATCCTCTACCACGTGGCGTAACCAGAATCTCTGTTTTGTGGGTTCTTGATACCGAAAAACCAATTGATAGTAAAACGTCCGCCCGTCCGGTGCATGTGAACAACTGTAGCACCGAAACCATGCGTAGGATTTTATCCAAATTGAAGATGGCCCAGTCGATCTGGCTTTAGTCGAACCTCTGAGATTTTGAAAAACATTCTTTAATATTTGGGGATACTTTACACGAAGCCCCCGGACTTTTTCAAAATTTTCTCGAGAATAGCTCCGATTTTTTTTCTTTAAATTTGTAGTAAGAGTAGAGTAAAATACACGTAAAAAGGTGCCATAGGTCGTAATTTCACGTTTAACTCTGAATTTTCGATAACAAAAGTTTGATTCTTTCTGCGTCATCCTCCATGTACAAAATTGAAGATAGAGGTTTTTTTCTTCAAATAAAATTTGTTCTCCATAGTGAGTTCTTTCATTAAGGTCATGTTCATTTTTTAAAATAATTTTAGCAGTTATCGCGCAATATTGCGTTCAATATGTGCAATTTTAAAAAATTACAAAAACAATTTTTTCTCAAAAACGGCTCCAAATTTTTTCGTTAAACTATTGGTAGTGCTAAAAGTACTCTATGAGATGGCATAAATGTCATATTGCTCTATTCTTTTGTTTTTTCAAAAATTACATTTTTGTTGTCTCTCACACAGTTAATATTTACGTTAGCGGCAATTTGTTCATATTATATTTATGAGAACATGTACTTTAAATAATGTCACATAAAGTTTCTCGAAAACTCAACAGTTTCCCGTGAAAACTATCCCAAAATTCCACATTTTCAGAAACGTTCAAGCGCCATTTTGTCAAAAATGGCTCTTTACTTTCTCGCCTTACGAATACTTCGTAAGAAGAGAAAGTTATGTAATCGTGCGGCGGAAAACGGGGAATTTTCGCCAGAAAATCTCTTATAGCAGGGGTCTGGTGACAAAAAAGTGGATAAAACCTGTTGCTAAATTTAGAAAAACAATCCTCTATCTCGTGGTGTAGTCAAAATCCATGATTTGTTGCTTCTTCATACTTCAAAATCGATTGACGGCATTCCGTCCGTCTGTCCGTCTGTGGTCAACGCTAGCGCCTAAACCGTTCGGTCGATTTTCTTCAAAATTGATATTCCCCGATGGTTTTTACTCGTCTCAAAGCCTCTTGAATTTGAAACCGATATCTTAGTATTTGAGGATACTTTACATGAAGCCCATTTTGAGATTTTGTAAATAAAAAAATGGCCCCAAATTTGTTGATTATATTTTGTTGTTGAATAGTGCAAAGAACGTTGAAGGGAATGACGTAGGCATCATTTTGGTTGATAGGCCCTATTTTTCGAAAATTGCAAACAACTGTTTAAAAACTGTTAAATTGAAGATAGAGATTTTCGCCTCAGACAAAGTCGGTTGTACAAAATTAGCAATTTAAATAAGGTCATGTACCATTTTTTGGAAAAACGAATAGTTTTTGCGTAAATTGCGATTCAAATTGACAAAAAAAATTTCTCAAAAACCGCTCCAAATTTTTTCTTTAAATTTTCTGCACGTGTGTAAGAAGGGAAGGTAAATATATAAATAAACTAGTGGTGCTATAGAATGGCACATCCTTTCTCGCAGTAGTTATTTTCCAAATGCCGTTCATCCGATAAATGATGTGGAGTGAACCGTTCACCGCTGCCTTTCTTGGTCATGTTTTTTGAAAGACATGTTTTTCGCATGTTGACAATTACCGGCTTCCTAATGATAGAAGTGATACAAGATCGTTTTGACTGAAATATTAGCACTTGTTCCGCAAGTCGGTCCCGTAGCGCGGTTGGTTAATGCACCTTCGGTTTGAGATCTTCAATAAGGAAGGTACCGAGATCGATCATCCGTGGGGAATTTTAATTTGATGAATGTGATGTTGCAGGAAAAAAACACTGAAGAGTGTAGATACTTTATTGAAAATTATTTGAAGTACTTCTACTCACGAATAGATGCAATATAGATAAATAGACAGGACTTGTCTATGTTTTCCCTAACTGCGTCTTTTAAACAATTTTTCAACTCTGTTATTCGATTTCTGAAGCGTATGACATGTGAAATCATCAGTTGTCTAGTATATATCTGTATGAACCAGTTTAAGTAAAATTATGAGCATTTTAATGCTAAATTCTAATACAATATAAACAGAAGGCATGCGATACCGGCTCCTAATGATAAAATTGATAGAATTACGTTTTGACTAAAATATAAGTAATTGCGATAAATGTCGTGGAAATATCTGTATATATTTGTTCAAATTTTTAAGTTTTAACAATTTTTTGTCTCTCTTCTCATATTTGTAAAGCGTATTACCATCGTATCAATATTTTCATTTTCATGTATTTACCATTTATAGGTCGGTTCTATTCGTTTATGGCTCTGTTCGACTGAGGCGGTGTTGGTGTTGCGTATTGGTATAAGTGCCGGTTTGTTGAATTTGAGTTTCGTTTGTCGGATCTCGGTACCGAAGTGGTTCGCTTGTATAGTACACTTTTGCTTGTTTATGGAGTAGTGGAATAGCAGGGACCGTATAGAAGTAGAGCGAGAAAGTATGTGCGTTGGAAGCACCACTAGTTGTTTTTTTTTCTTCCTCCCTCCTTTTCAAACAGATAGTACTAATTGGACTCTTTAATATGATGTAAAGGTCATTTTGGGGCATGTTATTTTGTTTTTTCAAAAATTACACAATTATAATATTTTTGAAATATTTCTCACATTGTTAATATGCACATTTCCATCAATTTGTAAACACTATTGTATTTGTGAGTGAACATGCTTGAAATGACTTCTAATGAAATTTTTCAAAAACCGGAAAATATTACTGTGGTAATGAGCATCATATTTCGCATTTACAGTAGCACTTATACACATTTCTTAAAAATGGCTTCAAATGTTTCAGAGGAAATTGCCATTTAGGACGAGGTTTTACTGTTCTTTAGTATTCTTAAAATAATATTTCTGTTCTACCATTAGGAAGTTGAAAAATTAAGAAAATGTAAAAAGAATGTACTTTAGATGGCGATAGATGGCAGCTGGCAAGAGTATGTGGGCAAGTGCGAATAGCTAGCTGAGACCTAAGGAAATAGAAAACTAGTACCGAGATGTCTGTTATTCTGTAGCACCAGTAGTCAGGTGTTTCTCAACCTGTTCTCAGCTACCATCTATGGGCACTAGTCCATGTGTTTACATTTTTTCAATTTTTCAGTCCTCTAAATATGGGATATGACTTATAAAATATTGTTGAAGAGTAAATCAGTGTGAGAATTTTCGATGTTTTACTCTTCTTTAATATACTTTAAGTAATATTTCAGTTCTATCATTTGGAATCCAAAAAATTGAGAGAATTTCAAATCAATTTACTTTGGACGGTAATAGATGACAGCTGACAAGAGGATGGAGCAATACCGAAAGCCAGACCAGACCAAAGAAATTAGAAAACTACCCACTATGAGAAAGTCTATGCCATTCTGTACCACCACTAGTTTATTATTATTTTGTTTTTTATTCACAATTGGCTGTTTCTATTCCACGAGGTAAATAAAAGAATTGTTTGTGTAGGTTGCAAAAAAGAAACTAGACAATTTTCTTGGGAACCATCAATGCTTTTTTTAGGTAAGCAGAAACTTTTTCACTCCTCAAATCTAGAAATTAAATTAAAAAGCTTAATTCACATGAAATATTGCTGTTTTATACAGTGTAAACTCTTTGTAACAAAACTCAAGGGATCAAGAATATTCTTTCATTATACGGAGAGAGTGTAAGGATATCAATGTAATGTATTTTTTAAATTCTGGCTCTCAAGAAAATGTATGATTTTTAAGATAAACCAACCAAATTTCACCTTTAGGGAGTTTACCATTGTAAAGAATTTACACTGTATTATCAATGGCCATTTTAAAATTCATCTTCACTTATTACTGCAATGTTGCAACCAATTTATTCAACACTACTGATTTATCAAGTTACAGTGAACTTCAAATTTGAATAATTTCAATCATGAATTTAATTTTATTAATTTTTCAAATTTATGTTTTTCAATTACTTTCGTTCTATTTTTGTGTCTTATAACTCACACAGAAAGTTTCTGAAAGTTTTCTTAGAAATGGAATCAAAATTGTGCTTTTTCAGAAACGTTGAAATTTCAGTTCTTCTACCAGGAGACTGAACAATTGAGAAAATGTCTTTTAGTTGCCAATGGGAGGCAGCTGGGAAGGTGGACCAGTCACAAAAAGCTAGCTTAGACTAAAGAGTTTAGAAAATTAACTTGTATAAGAAAGTCTCTACTATTTTACAACACTAGTTTTATAAGTGCCAATTTAACTGTAACCAAAAAAATAGTTCAAAGAGCACAATATGTTATTTGATTTTGACAAGTTGTTATTGACAAGTAATAAATAAGACAACACAATGATTAATTTAAAGACATGAAAAGTATGTTACCATTCTCTTCAAACAACAGACATAACAGATTTTTATAGAAACATTGAAAAAAAAATTGCACTTCTGGTAAATTAGCTTCCAAAATTAATTCAAATGGGAGAATTTCAAAACAAGACCAAGTGGAATTGTAACTCCACTTCAAACACAAGAATGTGTTTGAAAAAACATCCAAAGTATGGTTTAAGAGTTGACACATTCTCGTAAATCTTTTAAAATTCCAACATCTACTTTGTAAGATTACATTTTTCTGAACTGTATGCAACGAATAAAAATTATACTTTAGGTCATCTCTTTTTATGTACATCTTTCTGAAAGAAAAAATGTCAATATTGTGTCATTCTGTGTGGGGTATTTTAGTATTTCATATTGCTGATGGTAAAAGTTGGTGAAATCATTACAAACCACCATGGGCGTAGCCAGGTTTTTCATTAGGGGGGGGCAAACAACATTAATACGAAAATATATCAATTATATATCAATACGATATATAATTTATGTAATTCGATATATAATATTAAAAATATATCAATTCGATATCGATATAGATGTACACTCGTACATCTATTGATGTAACATCGACTTGCCATAGATGTATACTTCGTATTGAGTTGCCTTAGGAATATCATTTAAGGACAATATTAATAAACTATGAAGACATTTTTTTTAAAAAAAATTATATATTCAATTACTGATATAAATGATTTTATATCATGTTTATTAATGATATAAAGAAAATACACATTATAAAATATATTGGAAGACTATATAAAACAACTAACGAACTGTCAAACTAAAACAAGTTTGCGTGGATTTTTTGCAAATCTCTCAAATATTTCTTTGAGATATTTCTCTTCTTTTCCTATTACGAATTCCCTATGTACACTCATTAAACATAAACCGTTTAGTCGATTTTCTGTCATTGTTGATCTTAACCAAGACTTTACTCTGCGTAAAGTACTGAATGATCGCTCTACAGTACAAGTGGTGCACGGTAGAGCAAGAGAAATGAGTAGCGCTTTTTTTGTTTCGGGATAAAAAATGTCGGCCTCTTTAACTAAATCTGCCATTTTAATATCTTGTAATTGTTCTTCACTCAAATTTCTTTTGCTCCACGTGGAATACCATAATTCAGTTTCGGAATTCAATCGTTGTAAATTGTAGAATAATTCAAATTCTTTAGATTTTTTTTCGAAATCATCAATTGTCATCTTCATCATATTTTGAGGATGAAGAATCAACAATGAAAACGCAGCTGAATGATCTTCTGAAAAACGACGTTCCAAAGATGATACGAGAGAATCTAAATAAGGAATTATTAAAGATCTTCTCCAGTATTCTTCTTTATTGGATGCTGGAGGATTTGAACGATGCTTTTGTTTATCGACAATTCTAGGTAGTAATAGTTCCAGTCCACATTTTTCGGCTATGCTCTTTGCATTTTCCATGAGTACTCTTGTAATCTGCTCAGGATCATTACGATGACTTTTTATTACTCCAAGAATTCTTCGGATATGCTCTGAACATTGCAACAAGTCAAAAGCTTTGGACTGCAGAGCATTCACCACCGGTTCCAATATCGCAGAATATTTTGCAATTAAAGCCACAGCAACAACAAACTTACCTGTAGTTGTAGTTGCATGAAGTTGGAATGCCGTTTTCCTAGTTTGATTGTTTCCTATGAGTGATAATTTTTGCAGAGCTGATATTATATCAGTAAAATGATTGTTAAAAACAGAAATACTTTTGTACTTTTGAGACCAACGAGTTTCGCAAAACATAGGAATATTCGGGATATAGTTTCGTCTTAATACAGACTCTCGAAAAAATGCAATAATGTCTTTGACTGTAGAGATAGTATTTCGTATTTCTGGTACATTATTCAAGTCATTAACTACAAGATTTAATTTGTGCGATGCACAATGAAAAAACTTAGCTTGTTTATACTTTTTTTGTAATATGCTTTGTACTCCGTTTTCATTGCCAGCCATAGCTGCACATCCATCATAACCTTGACCTACACATTTTTCCGGATCAAGTCCTTCCTTTTCCAAAAATGTGTCTATTGCTGTTGCAATTGTATGAGCATCGAGAGCTTTTCATACCATTTCATAAGCTCATTCTATTTTATGAAATGTGCAACAGAAAATTCAAGACAGATTTTGCATTTGTTTCATAATCGTCGTTCTTCATGAATCATGCTTATCTAAGAGTTGTTTTTGGTAGTCATGGAAAAATCATTGATTATTATAAATATTATTTTTTATGTCTCGTAAAAGAAAATTATTTTCTGAAATACTATTAACGTTTATTCTAGAAGGATAGTTCATAATGTAATGTTTTACTCACCGTGGAGCGTATGTAATATTTCAAAAAGCACTTTATATGTACTGCTGTTGACTCTCAATTAAACACAATAATTAAACAATCCGTATTTTCATACGTAAGGTATATCAATTTATGTCACGTTCACTTGTTTCAGACGATCGGGACTAAACTAAGAAACTAACACAATTATTGCAATAGGACGGTGATCGGTGTTGATTTAATCTTATCTCAAAATCTGTAGAATTCAAAAACATTGTACATTTTGAGCGAGTGTGATTCATGCTGGGCTGAATGGCTGATAAAATTGAATACGAAAACTCCAACGCTTCATTTTTACCTAATAACTTAAAAATAAATTAAGATTAATTAAAAATGATTACATTTTTAGTTAGATATTTTTTCTTTACTGTATATATATTAAAATTCTATCATATAACATATTTTACTTAAGTAAACCAAATCTTTTTCTTCATATATAAATATAATAAAATCATACAATTTTTGATTGATGTTTTATACAAATTTTATAAATTTCTGAAGTTTTAGGGGGGGGGCAACTGCCCCCCCCCGCCCCCCCCCTGGCTACGCCCATGCAAACCACGATGTTCCATTTTCTATCATATTTTGTTGTTTTAGGTAACAGTAGATGCCCATCCTATTATCAACGTCAACAAAACGCTGTTAAATCTGCCATGAATATAAGAGAGCAAGTATTGAATAGCATCAAGTACAAAAGTTAGGAGGTGTGCAATTCTAATAATATAATATTTATAATTTTAATTATGGACAAATTATCTGTGAAAATGAATATAGAAAATAGTATTGTACAGTTTATCTTTATTAAATGAAGTGCAATAAAGAAATCAACATAAAATTGTCGTTAATGTTTATTTATCACACATTTGAAGAGCATATCACTTACGCCAGAATGTATGGCACATGATTTACAAAACAAATTTATCAAAAAGCTAATTCACTGATGTATTACAAACAATACAAAATGTAATAATTTTATTCCAAAATCACAATTGAGTATACATATCACAGATTATTATATAACTTTTTTGCTAAGGCGTAAAGTATAAAACACTTTATTGAATTGGAGGTGGAATGCAGGATAACAGTTTAATATAATCTTGCCTTGAGGCAAGGGCAATTTGATGATATTGTAAGTTGTAAATTAATACTGAACAATGGAATGTATAGGTGCATCAACAGCTCTTCGTCCATTAAGGTCTAGTAGTTCCATTACAACAATGCACTGCTTCACATGTGCTCCAAGTTGACTCACCAATTTACAAGCTGCTTGCAGAGTTCCTGAAAAATAGTTCAGTTTATAGTTCCTGAAAAATAGTTCAGTTTGTACTCTTCAGAAAATATATCTAGTAATATTAACACATACCCCCTGTTGCTAGCAGATCATCTACTATGAGTATATTTTGTCCTTGCTGAATAGCATCGGACTGAATTTCAACAGTATCCTGTATGCAAAAATCAAATATTTAAACAAGTGGTAATTCGCCCAAAATGTTGAAGCAATATAAAAGCAATACTTACTGTACCATACTCGAGCTCATAAGTTTGTTTGTTGACTTGTCCAGGAAGTTTACCTTTCTTTCTTATTGGAACAAACGGTATACTGGTTTGTAATGATATAAGAGGTCCAAAGAGAAATCCTCTGGATTCCAATCCTATTATTACATCAGGCTTTGGAACCATGTTTTCTACTTGTTCTAGAATTAATTTATTCAATGCTTCAAATGCCTCTGGATTCTTCATGAGAGAGAATATGTCTCTAAAAACACAAACATATTCAATCATAATTGTATTATAAATGTATTTTATAAAACTACTAAAGTGCATGGTAAATAGAATTACCTGAATAATATACCCGGCTTAGGAAAATCAGGATAACTCTTAATACTACTCTTAACAATATTAATATAACCTTCTCTTCCCATTATTGCGGTTGACAGAGTGACACCTCTTGTATAAAATGAGACAGGAGAACTGTAATGTTTTGTTAATGAAAATGCTTCCAAACTGCCTTGTGCTAAATGTGATACATGGGTGACGACAAATCGAAAAAATGAGGACATAAATCTCTAGAAGTCACATTTGCTATAAACTTAATTCTTGATTCTTGCCTATTCTTCCATCCCAATAGCAATGTTCTATATTCAATATTTGAAAATTAATGTTTTTTGTCTGCAATGTCACACGCGTAAGTATAAGCTTTCCCACACAAGTTACTTGTACCAATTGTCATCAGTGCATATGAAGTTGTATACCCAATGACTTTAGTTAATTTAGTTGACAGTTACAGCGAGGTACACCTGCCGCCCAGGAATTTGCGTCCTTCGCATGGAGTGCGCTCTCCACTGAGATCCACTCCACTCCCGCCGGTATTGGCCGCAGATAATAGGTCACATCCGTCACGTGTCAGGAAGGAGGATCCTGGGAGGACCGAGGCACGAAGGTCGAACACTGGATATCATATCACGATCACATTATAGTACGTTGACATCACGTGTAGGCCTGACCTTCAACTGTTCATATTTAGTACGCCTTGTGCGCACCAGAGCGCTGCGAAACAAACCCGCGCAATATAACTACTTTCTATACTTCAGTTTCTTTCTCGGCGCACGCGGGTGGGTCAATAAAATGGAATATCTCACGGTATTTCGCATCGTTCTCCGTTGTGCCGCAGGGGTCGCATGATCAGCACAGCTCGATACAGTCGCGATCATGCGACCCCTAGCGGCATAACCGAGAACGACGCGAAATACCGTGAGATATTCCATTTTATTTACACACCCCCATGCACCAAAAAAGAAAAAACGAAGTATACAATCGCGATCGTTAATTTCGGGTAAGTGTGGCGAAAATGTTGAGTTGGGAAGGAATTGAATATATTTTATAGCAGAAGTTCATTCAAAACCGACTCGAAGTCACAAGTCGATTAGCGTTTTCTGCAAAACACAGTCCATTGATTTATGGAGCACTGAAAGGGACGGTCGTTAACTACGGAGATCTCGCGTCAATAAATCATTTCATACACGTATGTTATAAGAAGTTGAAAGAGCATTCTTGCCAAATTTGAAACAAAAATTGACGCGTTTGGTCGTGACTGCGGAACACACATTTATATACTTGGGCCATACTCTTTGATCCAAGGAAGGTATGACATCATGTCATACATGCTTTTGTGGGTAACATCGTGGGTGACTTGCGGGTCATCTATGTTCTTATGGGTGAGAGCGAAACGAATTGAAATACGAGCCATTCCACGTCAAATCGCACAAGAATTTTCACGACTATTTTTTAAATGTATGCAATTTTAATAAATAAATGATACGAATATATGGCATTCATTCTGGACATCAAAAAAAGAGGCACGTGCTTTTTTATTTACCTGTTAATTGATTATTTTTGTAGTTATGCCTATATTAAATTTTGGAATTTACACGTACTTTGCAAAATATGATTGATTGATGCTTCGAATGTACTTACCATAAAAATTCCTGTTTTATTTCGTTTAATATTTTGATATGTGTATTTTATTCCTCTGTAAATTACTTTCTCAAAAAATAAATATTTCATTAAAAAATTGAACTTTTTTAAAAAAAATGAATATTTCGATATGGACTCGCTCAGATAAAAATTTGAAAAAAAATATAGGCGTATTTCTTGTTCAATTTTCTACAAAACACAACAAGAATAAAAGTAAGCACTCTACACGTATAGATAAACATATTTTTTGTAAGTATACGGGAACGTGGTTCCTGTCCCTGCACTGACGAATTGTGTTCGATCAGTCTTTGATACAAGTGCCGACGAAAAATAAAAAGAATGGCCGTCTGCCTGATTAGGGTTTCAAGAAACAATAGTAACTCACATGTTCACTCTTTCTCCAGAAGGGATGGGTGACAGCAAAACGAATTATACTATTGCTTTTTCTCGAGTCAGCGAAACGAATTTTACTGCATCCCTTTGTGTCCTAGGGATGGAGTGCCCTCCTGACCTTGATCGTGAAATACAATCAACCACTAGTCAATTTTCTCAACATCAGTCACAATACGCACCTTATGAGGACAAAGGTGCTAGTGTTTGTTCTGTGAATCGTGTGTACACTGCAACATGAGTAGCGATCACCGTATGAGATACGACAGATGTTTCAATCCATATAAACTTTCTGATCACGGTTTTTAGAAAAGAAAATCAGACGCGTAAACCACAATTTTCTGGTGAAATTACAGGAGTCATTAGAGTGGCAAATTTATGATTCAATTTGGAAGGGAATCGGCTTCCAAAACATCCTTTGGTTAGTGAAGAGAGCGTCGAGATCAGTGGCTCTCGTGACATTAACAAAAGTAGCGGAACGTCCAGTGAATATAGCGAAAAGAGTGGAAATCAAGGAAATAATAATTTAAGCTCATCAAATAGTTCGTCAAGAGTCTGCGAAATTAATAAAGAGAAGATAAACAAGAGTTTAATTTCAATAGGAGAAATCCCCGCCAAGAAAAGAATATTGGAACAAAAACGGTATCCCCATGAGAAATTTCAGAAAGTACAAAGTGCCAACACAGATAAATTTTTTCACATTGAAGATCCTTCGACGTCCATCGAAAAATCAGACGAAGATACTATTTCAGAACTTATCGATTCCTTTCACTCAAAAGATCGCATGACGTTCAATATTAAAATTTTGACAATTTTTGAAAGTTTGACATGCAATAAAATTAAACGACATTTTTTTGCAACCGAACGCATGATAAAAGTGTCGAAAAAGTTGGCTGAAGAAAATGGAATTTTGTCCAGACCTGAAGTAAATTCGTTAAGGCATTAAAACTGCATTGTGACGAAAGTTAAGAAATTCTATGGTAAGCGAGTACTCGTATTTAAAGTTAGTTGTAAGGGACCAGAAAATTAAAAAAATGTCAATCAAAACATGAGTCAAGAATCCGTCATTTAATTATTTATAAATTATTTATAAATACATTAATATTATTTTTATGTATTAATTTACATAAATATTATTATTTATAAATTCAATAGTGAAGTTTTACCACCTCAAGAGTATTAAATTACTGCTTCATCCAAAGAAACCGACGGTCAGAAACGCAAGAAATGCGTCTATTGCAGCAATCTATTATATGCTCTTTCGTAAAATATTAATATCTTTTAAAGTTACCGAGATCCCACTTTTGTTTTTTCTGGAGATATCATCAATACTCTAGTGCGTTTATAATTTTTTTTAAATTTTAGCTCATCGAGTTTACAAAAATATTTAATTTTCAAAATTTTAATTTTTTTAAAAAAATGAAAATTCAGGAAATTAAATATTTTGCAAAATCTTAAAAATTAAACATGTTTTTAAATTTCGAATGGAATTTGAACGGAATTTTATAATTAGTGTATTCAAGTATATGATATTTTTAAGTTAGTGATGCGCGTCATTTTTAGCAAATTTCATTATACAATATTTTCGAAAATAATAAAGTTAGAAAAAAATAAAAATACACGTGTTAACTTATTTGATTCATATAACAAATAGAAAAAAGGAGAAAATAATTAAAAATATGAAGGTCAAATTTTGATCTTTTTTGTGCGATTTGACGTGGAATGGTTCATATCCCTCCTTAATAAGTCTATTCTTACAAGAAATTTTAAGAAAAATCTGGAGCCATTTTTGAGAAAATTTTGAAAATGTTCCAGTAGTTTCATGTAAAGTGCCCCTAAATTTTAAAGAGTGTTTTTCAAAATCTCAGAGCTTAGACTCGAGTAAGATGGACATGGGTTTCTTCAGTGTGGAAGAAATCCTATTCATGGGTTAGGAACTAATGGTATTCGCAGACGGACAGAGAGATGGACGTTTTGCCGTCAGTTGGTTTTCGGTATCAAAGACCCACAAAACACGGATTCTGGCTTCACCACGTGTTAGAGGATTTTTTCTTAATTTTCCAAATCAGTCCAAATCAGAAGCCAGAATTGCGCCACCACCCTCGAGTTTTTTAATTGCGAACCCCCCCCTCCCCCACCGTAAAATTGTCTTTTTTTCGGGGGTTGTTGTCAGACCCAAAGACGTAACACAAGTTTTTCTATGTACAATGTTTACGCGCTGAAGCCTAAAGGGAACGCAAATTGCGCCATCACCCTTCAATTTTTCGCGGTTAAAATCAACTGGAAGGTGGTGGCGCAATTCCGGCTTCGGATTCAGTTCGTCGACACATACAGAGAAACATTTGTCAAGTCTTTGGGTATGACAATAATCCCCCCAAAAAATACACGGTGGTTTTTCGCGATAAAAACAACAATTGGGGGATGGTGGTGCAATTCTGTCTTCAGATTTGGATTCAGCGCGTCGACATACGTAAACGTGTCAAGTCTGTGTGTCTGGTAGTGTTGTTTATTTGGTGTGCCTGTGTAATTAATACAAAAATTTTGTTATTTAAGGTCGCATTAACTACTAGGTCATTGGCGACCACTGTTGGATTTAACGTTCTGGTATGAGGATGAAACGATATGGCCAGAGTTGGGCAGTATCGAAAATACTTGTATTTAAAATACGTATTTTCGATACTTTTGTAATTTGTATTTTGTATCGAAAATACATTTTTAAACATGTATTTTGTATTTGTATCGAAAATACTTTCTGATAGTATTTTGTATTTTCAAAATACAAAAATACTTTTTGATTAATCCGTCACAAACATTCATTGGGCAAGTAAATGGAGAGGGTCCCGCCACGTGGACGAGTGGAGCCGGACCACCAGTTTCTCCGATTACGTTTTCCCCTCGTCGTCGGTTCAACCGGAGAAAACCGGAGGATCGCTGTAATCACGGTGTATGATATATTTCTTACACCGTGGTTGTAATCGCGAGCTCCGATTCAATTTCTCGGAGAACAGGCTCCGCGTGCCAGAACGAGTGCTGCCCATGTGTGTGCCTGGTGGCCCTGTGGTTGTATGCAGTGATTAAAAACTTGTGCTTGCGGTGTTTTTAAGAGCTGATATTTCGTTGTGGTATATTTAGGTAAAAATCTATTTTTTCCTGGGTACCTTGTACTAAATGAAGCTTTGTATGTACATTTTAGGTTTATTTGAACTAAAACCGTCAATTTTGTAGCGCCTAAAAGAGCCTATTTTAATATTAATGCCTATTTGTACCTATTCTACATTTAAGAACCTAAAATGAGACTCATTTGCCTAACTTCTTTTGTCTATGGCTCCTTTTACCTTTTTCTTCTTTGTCGGCACAACAGACAAGGATGATATTAATTTTAAGTCATTTTTAACAACGTAAATTACATTCGTCCTCTTTTACCTTTTTATCCCCTTGTCTCATTTTGTCACCTGTAAGAGAGCGAGAAATGAATATACCAGACAAGGATCTATCGATAAAAGTCTCCATGCCACTACTTTTTGACTTCGTGGAGAAGCTGCCTCCGTTTCTAAGATAAAGCGATTGAATTTCCCCGAAAGCAAAGTGATCTTGACCGATAAGAAACATTCGTTTTCTCTTGAAAACATGGAGAATGTATTAATAATTTATTGTGAGGCAAAATACGGTTGGAATAATTCTTACTACCAAACGTGTTAAATAGTATTATCGCAAAATGGTCAATACTGATTCTACGTAATATTGATTTATGTTATCTTTGAGAAATATAATAAATGGTCAAAAAGTGAATTTTCTTGTATGTTACGAGTTTTATTAGTGCCTATTCTACCATTTAAAAAGCCTAACAGATGCTGAAAGAACCTATTTTAGGCACCTAAAATGCATATTTTAAAACATAAAAATCCGCGGTATTCATTAGGTATCCGTATCATTTGTAATGTATGTTCATACTTTAAGTCTGAAAGGCACTTTACTTAATTGTCTATATCCTGCAATATTTATCCCAAACTATCACCTCCCAAGAGCTCATGGTGATATCTTCGTACTCCTTCGCTTCTTACACGCAACACTCACTCAATGCTGGATACTCGGATTGACTTGAGATTTTACCAGCTTGTTGAGAACCTTTCAAACCCCTACATACACATTTTTACGAGCTATGAAGCATTGCAAGTAGTGTTTTTGCTATAATTAGTATTGGGACCTTTCTTGACCTTACCGACCGTAGAGGGGCGGAAACGCTGCTCGCCGCTGGTTCTGCGGACGTTACTCATACACCGCGCTTGCACTATCAGCCTGTCGGCATGGTCTCAGTTACTTGGAGGGCAGGCGGGGTGACAAAAACGGGTGTTTACTTTGCAGGTTCAGATGGAACGAACGCGCTTGGAAATCTGACACCGGCTGATAGACGCCGCGTAACGTTCCTAGCGCTGCCGAAGCAACGGCTCGCCCGCTGCGGGAAGCGCGAGGGTCACGAAAGGTCCTGATACAAAATGCCTATAAAACGCTATTTATAATATTCCATAGCACTTCAAAATTTGTGTATATAGGTTTTGCGTGGTGTTCTACCAGCTGGTGAAATTTCATGTCAATCCGAGTATCCAGCACGGTGAGTGTTGCGTGTTAGCATGGAAAAGATGCCTTTCAGACTTGAAATATAAACATACATCACAAATGCTAGGGGCCGTCTAAATTACGTAACGCAAATTTCGAGTATTTTCAATACCCTCTCCCCCCGCTTGTAACGCATTTCCCTGTCTCTATGTATATAAAGCAGCGTAAAGCTGCCTCAGACCCCCTCTCTGACCCCCTCCCTCCCCATTTAGCTTTACGTAATTTATGGATGACCCCATACTGATACCTGAAATGGGTTGAAAATTTAATTTGAAACATTTTTGTATAAAGAATGTTATATATTTTTAATAATAAAATTTTAAATGTAATGTGATTTTAAATGTAAATTTTGAACGTGAATGATTGTTTAAAAGAGAAAAAATAGGATAGAAGTTATGTGTAAAACATCGTTGGTTGTATTTTGTATTTTCAAAAGTATTTTAAAATACTATTTTGTATTTTGTATCTAAAATACTTTATGAAAGTATTTTGTATTTGGTATCTAAAATACTTTCGGGGAAGTATTTTGTATTTTGTATCTGAAATACATTTTTCAAGTATTTTGCCCAACCCTGGATATGGCACATACAACCATGCCCGAGGCGGGACTCGAACCTGCGACCCCTCGGTCCGAGATCACTATGGCACTACTGCTTTAGCGATCTCTGCCTCGGGGCCGACAATACAAACATTGCAAAAGGTTTCTGATTAATTTGTCTTATCTCAAAATCTGTAGAATTCAAAAACGTTTTCTTCTTTGGGCGAGTGTAACTTACTAAGCTGAACTAACAAAATTGAATATGAAAACTTGTACACTTTATTTTTACTTAAATGACTTAATAATAAGATTAATTGAAAATGTTTACCTTTTTACATTTTTTATATACAAATTTTATACACGACCGAAGATTTGTTGCCCGTAGTTGCCCCCACCCTTCCGCCCCCAGCCCACTCTGGATACGACCATGGATATTCTTAACATTACTATTTAATTTCTTAACGCACGGTTGATATTTCTCATAACACAGTTGCAGGGAGATGTTAACTTTCTTCGTAAGCTGACAGGTCCACGGGGCTGCCCGTTCGCGATTGTCCATCGATTGTCCATTTCCAGCATGGACTGAAGATCTTGAAAGCCGCGTTGCCCAATGTGATGGCAACAGTGATTGCAACTCGGAGAAAGTCGACTGCTCACCTGTTTGCTATTGGCGGTGCCGCTACTGCTGTTACCGCTCCTTCCCGTGCAGTCGCTTTCTCCACGCGCTGTCCGTGGCGCAAGGAAGAGTTTGGAGTTGAGGAAGGAGACGGTGGTGTAGCGAGCCCACAGAGGACGGCGCGTGGGAGTGAGACGTACCCTCTCAAAGCGAGAAGCTGTTTTGGTAGTTCCGTTAGTGAATTTTGTTTTGTGGACTGCAGGAAATTTGAAAAATGGCATCCTCCGCGAAGTCTTTTTATAATAGTAAGTTTCGTTCCTTGTTTATGAACGATTCTTTGAATAATTTAATATGAATCTTAGAACTCATTATCTTGCGTGGAGTTTTAATTTTGTATAATACGTAGAGATGTGCGTTAAAATCGGTGGAGTCGACGAAGTTCTGCGCATGTACTCATACCCCGTTTTTTTTTTGCAGTATATTTTAGTGATTCTAATGATCATAAGCTGTCAACTTGAAGCCACTCTCACCCCCAAAGCTCCAAATTTTCAGTATTTTGAAAGGTGATACTTTTTTATTTTCTTCTTGATTAATACGTTTTTCTTATTGTAAATTTAATTGAATTTGTGTTTTTTCCCACAGGCCAAAGTACAGATATCCTTATTATGATGAAAATGGGAAAGGGAAACTTTTGTATGGGTATGGAGGCTCAGATCTTTACCAGTATAAAGCGTACTCTCCTCTTGAAGGTGTTTATTAATATCTTGTAAGTGAAGAAAAGAAATATAGATTTGTTATAATATTTTTTTATAAAATATATTTTAAATTTTAATGAAATATGAGTAAGTACATCACATAGTATTTCAAAAGGATGAAATTATTTTCAAGAGGGTGAAATTATCCTATTCAGTTCAAATATAATTATTTTCAATAAGATTTCCATATCTATAATGAAGCTAGAATTTTCATTTATTCATTAATTAGAAAGAACAGGTGTCATTCTTCTCACAAATGAACAATGTGTGAACAGATACTGCTGCTATGTGCTAAAAGCAAGGCATGAAATTGGTGAATGAAAATTGTAATATCGTAAAATACATGATGTTGGGACTGTAACCAACAATTAATCTGTAGTGTTTTATTGCTCTCTTGTCTAAGTGACAAAAGCATTTGGTTTGAAAGATTAGTTTAATTCCTTTATAATGATATTGTAAAATACCTGCTGTAATGATCATGCGTGACTACTTCTAATTTATAAATATATTACATTTTATCAATGTGTTGTTCATATGTTTTTCCCATTTTTTCCTTTAATACTTCTGTAGTTGGCACCGGTGTGGGAGATACTGTACTCATTCCATCTTTCTCACTGGCGTCCTTAGAAAAACATTAAAAATTAGTGTGGAAACAAGATAATATGATTATATCAAGAAACAATCAAAATATCTTACTGTATTGTTTTTAGATTTGGTGAGATTGTTCATCATACCATTGCTCAGCATTTGCAATAAACGTTCGCCATGCACACCAAATTTGCTTTCAAATTCTTGCCTGTACTTCATTCCATCATCAGGAAAGAATTTAATTCGTAAAATCTCAGGAACAGGGCTTATAAATTTCCATGGAATAAATGAGAACTGAGGAGCTCCAATACACTCAGGAATGGCAAAGATTGCTATTGCTCCTAGCAGTAAAAGCTAAATTGATAAATGTCATTTGTTAATTTGTAGAAATGAGGTAGAATTTATAAGTATTCAGTAAAATTAATTAATCCAACACTTACCAATTTGATGGGTTTGACTCTTTCTGATGATGCTATGTACATGTTCATACCAAAACTATTTTTAATGTGGTAGCTATAAGCAGTGTTTCTTCTTGTGTCAGAAAACAGTGAATGCCAATTCTTAAGATTTGACTTAGCTCTCCTATCTGAATGGGGCCAGTAGGCCAGAGTAAAAAGTGCAATGAAAGTTGTACTACTTCTCTGATGAATATGATAAAATTTGTTCTCAGAAGGTAATAATGTGGTTAAAAATATAAACTTAAATGTTTTATTAATGTAAAGAAAATAATATTAATTTTAATGAAAGGTAAATGTTTAAAAAAATTATAATAATAGGAGATGGTCTTCGGGAAGGAGAGTTTTAATTAATCAGTTGGTATGCTGAAAGATTGTTTTTACATGTTATCTCAAAATGTACATATCGTAAATTATGGTATAAAAATTCTTTCTAAATTATTGTGAAGGATTTACTATTGGTTTCGTTAATGAAGATTATGGTAAATTGGCAAAAATCAGTTAATTATATTTACCAACTTTATGTTTGTTTACCAACTTAAATGTGCCAATACCAGTGAAATTTAGTTTGGTTTAAGGGGAGGCATCTGTGAAAATAGAATTTCTGAAAGGAATTTTATTTCAAATCTCAAAATTTTACCACATAATGAATACATTAATAGTAACAATTCTACCAAGTTATTTTGCATTTTATAAAAAAGATTTTTTTTAAAAAAAGTTTTTTTTATTTTTGCAACTTTTGTTAAAAAAACGCTCTAATTGGTCCAAATATTTGTAGATCACTTTAATATTTTAACCACACAAACTTCAGATCTGTAAGTAGAAAAGTTGCTTATATTACATAAATTATATTTAGAGTTTGTTTTTTTTAATTGTGAATATTTGAAAAGCAAATATGCTGATTTTTTCCCCTTACTTCTATGTTTACTTAAACACAGAAGTAAAACTAAATCAAACTGGGCACTCTGAAAAGCAAATTTGATTCTTTATTAATATACTAAGCTACTGTAAAAATTTTAACAATATATTTGAAAAATTGTTGTGCAAGGGATGTTTTAAATACTGTTATTTGCTAAAAAAAACTAATTCGTGGAAAATTGAATTTAAAGATGTACATGCATTTTGTGGCTCTGAATCACCTTAAAAACTACCAGCAGCCTAAATGGGGACTTCAGCTATCTTTTTGAATTGTTTATATCTAATTTTGGATAATTTACGTTTTTCCTGCTAGATTTCACAGATGGTTTACTAGCTTCAACAATGCGTTTGAGTCTACATAGATCTCTCTTTACAGTTATTTTCTGTGATGTTTCACTGTCCTATAATTGAATCTTGAACATTTTGAGTAATTTGGCATCCCATGTTAAACTAATAGATAGCTTCTGTGATACAATATTCCATTTTTTTTTAAAACAAATGTTTCTTTTGGACAAATGAACCAAAACACACCGTGGAGTGATTCATTAGCATTTTGGCTCTTCCCCCAGTGCAGCTTTCTAATGTTTCATCAAAATCAAATCTTCTGTACATAGGAGTTATTTTTACAACCTCAGAAGATAGAACAGTTTTCATATTATTTTCATGACTAGGTATTTCTTCTCCATTTATCCTATAAAAAATTGAAACAACTACGACCTAACCTATAACTATTTCACCAAAAATTACACTTGTAGCGAAAAGATTGAATAAATACTGAAAGAACCTCGAAGTAACTAAAAACTGTTATTAAAATAAAAATCACAAAACACTAATGAAACTTCTACAAGAATACTACCATTACAAAACAAGGAGGAATAACACCAAGACGCTTTATTCAAGAATGACACTCACAGTAACAATATAATTTTTCCCTCACTAATTTCCAGCATTCAGATGTTTTTCAAGAACTCTACAACAAGTTCCTTCAAAAAAACACCGGGAAATTCAAATATTATTCTACTAATATTAAGAAAATAACACTTAATGTGCAGAAAGGGGGCGTGGCACATAGCGCGCATGGGCATTTAAATCATCATTTCGGGCATTTAAATGCACCTCAGATGAATCTGACTCGGCAACAATAATCTATAAAGTGCGATCTTATTTATAGCGATGAAAACCAAAAAATGAAGTTTTCAAGAAATTTCATCAAATTTCACAGATGCCTCCCCTTAAAGCAAATAATTCATTAAAACACACACACACTGAAAACTGAAACATGAGTTGAAGGATAGAGCTGTAATTAAAATATATGCTTTCCTAAACTGGATGGCAGTTAGTGGACTATTACTACACTGTTAATTAGTAATGCATTAGACTTACACAGAACTTTGTTTACTGGAAAATAGGAAGGTACGTGAAATTATTCTTAAGCAAAATGGTCTGGAACCTTATGTTTTATGAAATCTTCAGCAAGGAAAATGGAAAGATTTGGGACAAAAGCAGTAAACATAATTGTTGTTACTGAGATTGATATATTATTTTCTAATTATTGAAAAAATGAAATTATGAGAATAATCCTGATGTTATAGTCCTGTTTTTTAAAACAACTCTAATAGAGAATTTGTATGGGAATTGTGGTATTTATTAATTTTCATTTTCAAAAAAGTTTCTTAACTTTCCTAAATATAAATGTTTGAAATTTTTTAATATAATATTAAATGTAAACGGAATTGTTTACTTATATAATGAATAGTTTAAAGTAGTAACTAAATATCCTCTGGTACCTGTGATAATAAACTTTGGTCAAATGATGAAATTTCATTCCTTCATTTATATACATTTTAATATTATAATATTGCAGGAATTGATTTTCAAAATATTCGGAAAATTAAAAATGTATCATTTATAGTAATTTGATATTGAACATCTCTTCCTCATGAGAATTTGCACCAATTTTTACATTGTATTTCCATTTAGATGAATGAGTTTGATTTCTATCTTTTCAGAATATGAAACTTATCTGGAGTTGTGTAGACAATGTGACTAAATCAATATTATAATTATACTGTGAGACTCACCCACATAAATTCTTCATCAATGTTTTTGTATATTGTGTTGATAATAAAATGTATGCAACATTCTGCTGACAGTCATTCCAGTAATGAACTGCAGTTTATTACAAGTATACTTCAGTTTTTCTTTCTTGGCGCATGGGGATGTGTCAATAAATTGGAACATCTCACGGTATTTCGCGTCGTTCTCAGTTGTGCCGCTAGGAATCGCATGACCGCGACTATCGAGCAGTGCTAGCGATCATGCGACTCCTAGCGGCACAACGGAGAACGACGCGAAATATCGTGAGATATTCCATTTTGATGACACCCCCCGTGCGCCATGAAAGAAAAACCAAAGTATAGCCATATATAGGAAAACATATTCATACATCTCAATATTTAAATATTATAAACATAAAATACTAGGTATACACAAAGTTACCCCACAAAGGTATGTTGTAAAATATAAATTCGTATTAGATTTTATTACATTGGAGCGAATATTTTGTTAACAATTCTTGCAAAAAAACAACAACAAAAAAAGAAGAAAAAACCCACAAACAAACAACTCATTTCTTTCAGTTTTCAGAGGCTGTATGGCTGAGGAAAGGGATCCTAGAAATAAGAAAATGAGCACAGAACACACTTCCTCCCATAGCACGTCACACAGTTTTTAACTGCTTTTGACAAAAGAAATAATAAACAAATTGATTTAAAATGCAACAAATTAGAAGGGAGACTAGCAGTGGCGTAGCGTCAGGGGACGCTGAGATGCTGAGCATCCCCGTATATAAGAACCTAAATACTGTATTGATAATCTTACAAGTGGTCTGTTCAGCGAAACACGTTTTGTATTAATTTTAAATTGATTTCCTATGATTGAATTCGGCGGGCTGTTGAAGCTGGTCTCTGATTGCTTGGAAGCTAAAATGCTTCTAGCGTCTGCCGAGAGATTGCGACGAGCAATGACGCATGCGCAGATGGCGAGATTCCCCTCTCCCCTCTTCACCCCTGGCCCAGAGAAACCCGACTGCTTTACGCTAGCGTCTACTGCGGAAAGAAGCTCGTTTGTGCCCGAGAGCGCAGCACACTTCAGGCGGTCAGTAAATTATCTTTCTCTCTCTCACTCGGGAGTCTCCACCTGGTCATCGCTACAAACTGTAGAAATAGTGCCTGACTACGATTTCTTAATTAATATCCAAGAAATTGTATTATCTCTTAAATAGATTACATATTATTTAAGTTTGCAATGTATAAATTAACAAATGGTCTTACTGCCATTCGCGTATAAGAATTAAAGCTGAGCCATTGTATAATTTGCTTTCAAGACATCGGCAGCCCTGACTGCTGTGAGGATTTTGTGGGAAGCGCCTGCACCGTCGTAAGCAATCGAGATCGTGGAAGTATACTGCGATTTTGTAGGAAGAGCTCTCAAGATAACTCAAATCCCATCTTCGCGATGGAATATGTCACGGCATTTCGTATCATTCACAGTCGTTCCGCTAGATTTCGCACGATCGCGACCGTATGAAGCAGTGCTTGCGGTCATGCGACTTCTACCGGCAAGACCGAGAAAAGACGCGAAATGCCGTGACGTATTCCATCGCGAAGATGGGATTTGAGTTATCTTGAGAGCTCTTCCTACAAAAATCGCAGTATAGTCCAGTGTATCTGCCTTGTGTTGCGTTCGCCTGTTAGATGAAGTAGTTGATAGTGGCATTTTGTGTGTTATTGTTGAGCATCCCCAAACGTGTGAGTCACGCTACGCCACTGGAGACTAGTTCTCTATCTAGTGCCTGCTCTCGTGGTGACATGGCCCCTGACGATAAGACAAATTAACTTCCCTAAGAAAATATGTGTAAATATATTTATATATAATATATTATAAATATAATTTAAATATTTATATATATATTATAAATATAATTTAAATATTTATATATATTATAAATATAATTTAAATATTTATATATATTATAAATATATTTATTTTATAGTTATTTTATTTATTATAGTTGTTTTATTAGTTATTTTTATTTTCAATAAAAATCAAATCATTTAAAATAAATTTTAATAAAAGTATAGGTAAATTTCAAGGACAGGGTTCGGCTCCTATTGACGCGCACGATTCGGTTCCGAACGAGTCACTCGCGGCGCCGCCACAGTGTGCCCGGCCACACGGCCACGTGGCCAACGCACTTTCGTGTGGAATCGTGACGCTTCGCTACCCGTGTCCAAGTTGAGGACGAGGCTCGGGCCTTCGGCCCTCGCGTTAACATAAAACATCCTTGAGTCTGTCCAACGCATAATTACCAACGCATTTTATGCAAATACTCACCTTAAATGTTTACGCAAATCCGCGAAAAATAAACCATTGTAATTTTCCATTACACATTCGCAATATAGTTTACGCAAATCCGCGAAAAATAAACCATGGTAATTCTCCATTACACATTCGCAATATAGATTACCAAATCCGCGAAAAATAAACCATTGTAATTCTCCATTACACATTCGCACCACACCGCACAATGCACAACACAAACACAAAGCAATACAAAGACATCTTCCCGCTCCCTGAGTGATCCGTTCTCGTGGTCCGCGCGAGTGAAGCATGCGCAAGTGAACCGTGCGCCGTTGTTTTAGTGAGCCGAACCCTGCCCTTAAAATCAGCCAAAGAATATATTTTTTGAATGCAACATGGAACATAACACAATATCTACATTTGAGTAGTACAAAACAGTAGAAATTAGTTAAGAAATAACTGTACCTAGTCAAAAATTATTAGCCATGTAATTTTTTACATTTTAAATGCAATTAATATTTTTAATGCATTAATATTTTTAGTGCATTATAGCACAATCAATGCCATTATTTTGAAAATTAAACATGGTAACATCAACTATGCTAAAATCACAAAAACTTCTTTTTCTCACTTTCAGTTCAGCAAACCTTTTATATCATTTTCAAATTAACTTGATCAGCAATTTTACGCTCAGTTGCCAAAAAGGCTAAATCATTAAGGCAATTTTATGTGTAAAGTAAATAGTTTATAATTAATGTTACTTCAGAGAAACTCCTTTTGCCATTTGCTACAGTTATTTGTATCATTAGCAATATTCATAAAGCAATAGAAAGGTTTGGGGTCAAATTTAACTTTGTAATTAAGCCCAGCATCTTCAATAAGCTTCCTTTTTTTCCAAAA
>JAHLJT010004567.1:29216450-29247130 GCA_031308135.1 Acheta domesticus | reverse complement strand
AGTCCAAATCCTGTTGACAGTTTCTATGGTAATTCTACCCCATTTATGTAAACAAACCGATCAGTTAAAATATGTTCTAAATTCTTAGTGTTTTAGTAACTTCTCCTTGCATATGGCATTTAAATTGTATATATTACATAAAAATTGATATGATTACCAATTTGTTCAAATCTAACATCAAGTGCATTTACTGCAAGTTTGATTATTAAATAAAATAAACCTATTTCATATTCTTCTTGCAGATCATTGATCTATTCATTTTGCGCTTCATGTGAGACGTTACTTTTTCTCTTATTCTTTCTTCTTTCAATTTTCTCTCCATTTTTACATTCTCGTCTTTCTGTATGTAAGAAGAGAAAGTATTGTAATCGTGCGTCAGAAAACAGCGAATTTTCAACTGAAAAACGGCACGTCAAGCTGAAACAGCTACGGTGACTCACAAAACTGTTTGGACACGATAAATTTAGCATATTAATCATGGATTAGGAATATTAAAAGAAGAAAATAAATGTAATAAAATATATTATGCGATTACTTTCAAAAACAGTTATAAGGTCTTTGCGAAAGTTTCTTTAAAATTACAACAATCAACTGATATTTTTAAATTTTAATTTTTTATGCTGAAAAGTTAACTTACAAAACTATTTGGACACTTGAATGGAAATATAAACAAATAAACACAGTAAATAATATTCAAACAGAAAAACATGTAAAAAATAACACAGTTAAGAGAATTCAATGTCTTGTAACCATCCCCTTTCGCTATATCGCAATTTTCGTAACTTTGCGCCTGATAGGAATCAGCTGTTGACGGTTTCATCCAATCGGGAGCTTGAACGTCACCATAGAGACGTCACTGTCGCGAAATATAAGCTCCCGATTGGATGGCAGCGAAACAGCTGATTTCTGTCAGGGATAAAGTTACGAAAATTGCACTGTACAGCACATCCTTCAGTATATTTGGAATACTGTGTAACACGTTTTTGGATATAAGAAGGAGAATTGTTTCTCCATTCATAATGCATTATTTGCTTTAATTCTTGTTTGTAATGAATTGACTATTTTCTTATCTCTTTTTTCAATTTTCTCCCACAGATATTTCTCTAACAATGTCTGGTGACTGAGGGAGTGGATGAAGTACCGTTGGGCAGTTGTATAGCAGCCAAAGTTGAACAACCTGCTTCTTGTGCTACATGCTGCAATTTTCCTTATTCTGCGACTGACACAAATCATCTGTTGACGGTTTCATCCAATCAGAAGCTTGAACGTCACCATAGTGACGCCCCTGTAGCGATATTTAAGCTCCCAATTGGATGGCAGCGAAACAGCTGATTTGTGTCACACGCACAATAAGGAAAATCGCAGTATACTTGGGTTTTTATTTCTTGGCGCGTGGGGTCTTGTCTTAACAATGGAATATTTCACGGTATTTCTCGTCGTTCTCAGACGTGCCACTAGACGTCGCGTGATCGCCAGCACTGTTCGATACAGTCGCAATCATGCAACTCCTGGCGGCACGACGGAGAACGACGCGAAATAACGTGAGATATTCCAACGTGAAGACACTCGCCAAAAAATAAAACCCAAGTATAGAGATCATTATTCTGACAAAAATAAAATCTATCAATAATACCAAGAATTTCAGCACTTTGTTTTAAATTGTGTTTAAGAATGTCAAGATAGTTGAACCTGTTCATCGTTTGCTCTACCATAGCCCGCTAGTATGCTTCAAAAGCCTCGGCGCTTTGCCCCTCTCCTTGTTATAGCTAAAAGTTCCGCTACTGACGGCTGGCGCGCTGCTCGCCGACCATTCCTCGATCTGCTGCTGCATGCAAATATACGGAGATACGCATTACAAACACAGAACTTTTCGATTTACAGGCTTTGAATTCAAGTATTTAGGCATCTCCATTACTTCTTTAGTAACAGCAGCAATGTTCTTCACGACCTCTGATAAAAAAATGTTCAGAAATTATGTCAATGATCGTTATTAAACCTGCGCTCTCGTCACATGCAAGGAAACTGTTTCTTTGCAAACCTGGCTTAATATATTTTTGAAAGTTTCTTTTCACAACAAACCTTGGAAGTTGTGGTACAGCTTTTACAATAAATTGCTCTACCACATATAACCTGCAGGGTTATTTAAAGATGAGAATGATTTGTTTATTAATTTAATAACCACCCATGTTAATTATCTTCACATTCTAAATAAATATTCATATACATTCTTGATGTTTCTGAACGTTAATAAAATATGTAATCCTTACTTCGGCAACCTAACAATTCAGTTTATTCTCAAAATTCGATACAAATCTTGAAAAAACACTCACAAATAGCACAAACAATTTTTGTTTACGTTCAGTAAAAACATACTGGCTCCATGTACTGGGAATGATCGTTTGAGACAGCTTCGGATATTTCTCGTATTGTAACACTTGTCAATCAAAAAGTGACACATTTTCTCACAAACGTCATTGGATATCACGAGATGTCTGTTTGTTGATTTTTATTTCTGATGTTTGATTTATTGTTCTATCATTGTTGTGGAATTTGGAAGCGGACTACGCAAAGAATTAGAATTAATGTCTACATTGTACTTTAGTTGCTCTTATTGAAAATCTCTAGTTTTTTTCTTGTACCTCCATGAGAGCGTCAATATGAATTTCGCTAGCCGAAAGTAATTTTATGACTATCTCTAGGTGAGAACGTTTTTACCAGGGCAATTTTTTTGAGTGAACTTTCCCGAGTATTATTTACAACAGCGTCAGCATTTATTTATAACAGCGCCCGTCGTCCGTTTTAGAACTAGTTTCTTCCAGTTATTTAGCGATTTTTTTTCACGAATACTTCTATTTTGAATTTTTACTTTTTTGAGCGTGTGATATAGATTAACCCTTAAGTGGTATCATGGATTTTGGTTACGTAAACGGTATTGTCGGGTCAGCGGAGACCCAGAAATTAATTTTGTAATTTGGCATATTAACTCTTACTTGATGAAACTAGAAATGGATGTACATCTTAAAACAACTTTCCTCAAGGATTGTAACTGAAAGACATCTTCAATTAAATTCATTTTGTGTGTCTAAAGCACCATATTTCTGAATTTGTATATATTTACACGGGTTAGATGAGATCAATTTGAAAAGGGATTCAATTTTCAAAATACTAGAAATGTTTAATTGGTATGGATCAAAATGAAGAGCTAACACTTGTATAAACATAATAGGGAGAGAAAAACACAAGAATGCTACTTAATTCATAAAATTTGCAAGTATGCAAAAGTGGTATACAGCAAATGTTTAATTTTTTGTCTGCCAAATTATTATTAAGTTATGGACTGGATGTAATTTATTCAGACTCTATGCACTCATCACAATACACTTTGACTAAACTGTGGGTTTTGCAAACAGTTTTGTTGCACTGACAGCAGACTGTGTTATATTTATTGTCCTTTGATGACGGACAAAGAGAGCAGCGCTTCCGTTCCTTCGGCTCGTCACCCTCATCATTTTCACTGCCTGAATCATGATCTCTGTCTATTGTGGAAGCGTCACTGAGATCACTATCTACCTATGCAAGCCACTGTTCAATTTGTACAGAATGTTCTTCATATTCCATTGTTGAGAAAACAGACTGATTTTCACACTATAATTAAAAGACTAACGTCAACGGTATCGTCGGGTCTCCACTGACCCGGAACCCACACTGCGAGGACAAATCAACTTCCTTTCATGAGTTCTAAAACACCACTGCCCACAAGTATAGAGTGTAAGGATTAGGTGGCAGCACAGGCAAATTGCGGCAAAATTGCAAGGTTTAAACAAACAAGAAACTCTTCTGGGTCAAATGTGACCCGACGATACCAGTTAAGGGTTAAAGAATAAATGCAGTTTGAAAATATAAAAATAGATAGTATAAAACTGATAAAATAATAGTTTTCTATTTTCTTCGTTTTCATCCATTGTCTTTAAAAACCTTAAAGACATTATGTGCATTATAATTTTCTTTAAATACCTAAATATACAAGTAAATATCAGAAATAATTAAGAATAAATATTGTATTTTATATGTCAAGAAGAATCAGTACTGGCTCACTAACCAAGTAGATTTCACGCATGCTATGTATTTGAGGGTTAATTTGAAGCATTCACTCCACAATTTCTTTTAAGCAAACTGCACAGTGAAATATAATTTCAGTATTGTATAATATTACCACTAACACGAGTTTGCAATGCCTCATATCACAGTAAGTGACCAAAATCGTCCGAATGCGGGCATTTCCCTATGCATTAAAACGGCCCGAAGGTCTCGCGAATGGTCGGCGACCAGCGCTCCAGCGGCCACAATGTGAAACTTCGTCCGTTCGCTTACTTCCATAAGGATCGGCGAAGTGCCGCGGCTGTAAGGCATACTAGCGGGCTATGGCTCTACGAACACAAGTTCATCGCCACCATTGACTGATATGCAGACCCACACCATTACATTTCCTTCTCTGTGATTCACGGTTGCTCACACGTTTTCTCCTGTCAGCTCTTAATTTAGTCTCCTCCACACACGAATTCTTTCATCGGATTCATGTTCATTTTCGATTTGTCAACGAAGATTACTCTATTCCACCAATCTTCATATTTTTCTGCGCGTTATTTAGCAAACCCCTGTCTTTTCCGTCAGTTTGTTTTACTTATAAATGGCTTTCTTCTGGCAACGCGGCTATGGAAATTGGACCTAGTACCCTTCGCACGGTTACGGGGTTTACTTTCTTGTCAACTGTGGAGTAATTTTGGTGCATTAATACGGGGATACTTCATTATTATTCTCACGATGAGATTTTCTTCTCGATCAGAAAATGTCTTCGGGCGTCCTCCTCCGGGTTGCAGTTCAATCCCCTCTTCACTGATGTTGCGTGAGATTGTCACTCACGGTGATTTCTTCATTAAGGGAGTATGAACAATGCAGGGAATGCAACAATGGAATTCCTTTTCGCGGTCGCGAATTTCTGTGAATTGGTGTCATTGTTGTGACTTGATGTAGCTGTATGAAAAGGAGTTATAATTGTCAAATTTATGTTGATATTTGCATGAAAATATTTAGTTCTCGCACCAAATGCTGTACCATTGGTAGTGAGTGGAATATTTTCGCATCGTTTTAGAATACTCTTCTCTAATCGTGGCCTTATGAAATGCATTTCTATATTGTCCGGGGTATCAGGCATCTTTTTCCAATACAAGTTGACAAAACTTTTGTATTATTATTTTTATAAAGTTGTAGAATTCGCATGGTTCTGACAACGCTGTGGTGGAAACAGTGAGTTGTTCGCTTCTTGGTTGAATTGGACGCTTTGAAATAATTACTAAGATGTTGGTAGCGCGGAAAGTGCAATATTTCAATACTACGTAGCTGTTTCTAACAACGCGGGAAAGTATGTACTGTTGTTGCACCACTAGTTTATTAAAGAACACTTGATTGGTGCACAAGTCTGATGTAGGTGGTCCTAATTATTTGTTTTGTTTGACGCTGAATTTAACACATATTTTAAAATATTTGAACACAACAAAAATAATCGATTTCGCGTAGAAGCATTAAAAACTTTTTCTTAAAAACAGCGCTCAGATACAAGCCGAAAGCGTTTGCCAATTTTGGAACTCACAGATCCAGCATTTTGACAATAACATTTGCTGTAAATGGGTTGGGTTAAAAGGGTCTGCAAATGGCAATATACAGCCTTAGCAACGCCGGCGTAGTGGTTGGCAAGGTCAATAAACTGTATTCAGTCCTTGAATAGGTGGGGGCGCTGGCTAGAAAGACATATAAGATAATTTGAGATTGGTCTAGAAAGGAATGACTATCGAGGGCGTGGCTACTTGATTTGGTAAGAAATGAATGGATTGGCTAAGGGAGAATAGACTGTCAACTCCTGAGAATAGACTGTCGAATTTTGTCGTTTTGTTTAAAAAAATAAGAATGAAGGACGGATACCGAGGCGTTGAGGGCGAAAAAACGGAGGAGTAAATGACATTCTGATAGAGGTCGTCAAGTGGTACAGATCGCTCGCGAGTATAATATTAGGGAAGTGGGACTTGTAAGTTTGACGTGAGAATAGTTTTCGGACTCTGAAAGTTGATGTGCAGAAGTAAATTCGCTTAGGACTTTGAAAGTTTTTTATATTGCGGTTTTGGTCTTTAATGTTTTACCACGTAGTTGCGGAGAACTAGGAACTGTGAATATCAAGTAAGAACCGGTAGATATTCTAGGCAATGAGGGCTGGATTCGTCGGCAGCGTCGCAAGATTAGAAGAGAGAAATTGGACTTAGGATTATCAGCATTCAAGTGAGAAGATACTGCGGGGCGTCGTCGGTCAAGACCACGTTAGATAAGTACTGCAGTACAAAAGGGTTTCTTTTAAAACGAGGTCATGACCTAAAGGCAGAACAATTGTCAAATTGTTAAATAAATTGTTAAATTTTACTTTCGGAAACGAAAAGATGATTTTTATTTGGTCAATCACAACTGTTAAGTAGTTAGAGATATATAATTATTTCCTTTCAGATTCCTCGCCATACTGTATAGTTGGCAGATCAAATAATCGGCTATCTAGGCGATAGCGATTATCCATTACGTGACCCATTGACCCAGCTGGCCGGACATTTATCCATTCGTTAAAATTAGCTGTGGAAGCATTGGCTTTAATGATCAATTATCGTAACCTGTTCCTGGCGCCCAAAATTTTTCTATAAATTCGGAACGGGTCACGAATATAACAGTCCTAAGGGACATGATGTCAGTTAAAACGGCACGATCTCGTAATAGTTTATGACGAGACATTGTTGGTACATTTCTCTCTCTCTCTCCCTCTCTCTCTCTCTCTCTCTCTATATATATATATATATATATATATATATATATATATATATACACACACACACACACACACACACACCTCACGTGCTCAGAGACGTGCAGAATCTGCAAGTAAATGTGAATGAGAGGGACAGAGAGCGGCAGAGACACACAGAGACAGACTCCCGATTGGATGGTAGCGAAACAGCTGATTTGTGTCAAACGCAGAATATACTGCGATTTTCGTAACTTTCCCCCTGACAGGAATCAACTGTTGACGGTTTCATCCAATCATGAGCCTGAACGTCACCGTAGTGACGTCACTGACGCGAAACATAAGCTCCCCATTGGATGGTAGCAAAACAGCTGTTCCTGTCAGGGGCCAAGTTACGAAAATAGCAGTACAAGGAAAATAGCGGTATAAGCGCTCAATAAGGTGCTTCATAGGAAGCTTGTGTTTCAAAAAAACTTGCGTGAGCAAATAAATTCTAATTTTATTCGGATCTTAGAATAATATACAGAATGTGCAGGGAGAAAACGTAAGCTCTTAATACAATTTTAAGCTTGTTTTGTCTCATAAATTTCTTGGATATTTCGAATGACTCAGCCGCAATAACCACTCGAAAGTTGTTTTGAAAAATTATTTTCTATCAAAAATCTGCATTGCAGAAACATATTAACACTCCAGAATCATGAAAACGTGAAAGAAATGAATATATTTATTCAGAAAAAATTAACGCAGAAATACAAAAGCAGTCGAATTGTGTAAATTGGTTGCTTTTTTATTTCAATGTAAATTTTTTGGAACAAATATATTAATTTCTCTGGTAAATGATAAAAAATGTAGATGCTTTTATTTGGAAAAAAAATAGGCGGCAATATTTCGTGTGCTTACACGCGACAAAATTGTTAATCAACATTTCCAGTGGGTTATTATGTATTGTACATATATTGCTGTATACAATTTGAGCCTCGAATGACTCGAAATTGCCGGCATTAAAAATGTAAGATACTCGCATTCCGTAATGATCTTGTTTTCGATCATCTTTTGTCAGTGGTTGTGTTTCAGAACCCAGTTGTAGATGCCAGCACCTAGTCACGTGAATTAACTATGGTAGTCATCTGAAATTATATTTCACAGCTTTCTGCTAGTTTCAGCCTCACCTATTTAACGCTGTTTTTTAGTATCCGTAAGTTATTTTTAGACATAATTTGGATTAGTGTGTATTTGGGAATTTGCATGAATTTTATCATCAGTGCTATACTGAGAATATAAGAAAACCAGATTCACAGACTTACACACCCACCAGCTGATCTCTTCAGAAGCAACAATTTTTTGATGATTTTTCCTACAATTTTATGATGTATATACATTTTAAAAATATTGATTGATTTTAACCATAAATTTTTTGTCTTACTGTTTTAATTTTTAAGGGTTTGAAACTTATTACAAAATGAGTGAATTTTGGCTGATATCTGCCCCTGGAGAGAAAACTTGTCAGCAGACATGGGATACCCTTAATAATGTTACAAGCAAGCAGAATAATTTGTCTATTAATTACAAGTTTCACATTCCAGATTTAAAGGTATGAATTGGCTTGAAAATGTTTTGCAAGTATGCTTGTAGATCAGTCTGCTGTAAATATCATTCAGTGACATTTAAAAAAATTATATGTTTAGGTTGGAACTCTGGATCAACTTGTGGGATTATCTGATGATTTAGGGAAGCTTGATGGATTTGTGGAACAAGTGACTCGAAAAGTAGCCCAATATTTAGGAGAAGTTTTGGAAGATCAGAGAGACAAACTTCAAGAAAATCTTCTAGCAAATAACTGTGAGTTAAGTTATGTGATATGAGCCTTGTTTTCAAAGAATTTTGTTAATGGAGGCATAATATAATTTTTTTCTTCCAGGTGGATTGTCTGAATATGTCATTCGATTCCAATGGGACCTGGCCAAGTACCCTGTAAAACAATCTCTGAGAAATATTGCAGATATTATCAGTAAGCAAGTGGGGCAAATAGATGCAGACCTCAAAACAAAGAGTGCAGCATACAATAATCTGAAAGGAAACTTGCAGAGTTTGGAGAAACGACAAACGTAAGCTGTAGTTGTGATTGTTCAGTACCCATGGGGTGAAGAGTAAGGGGGATGGGAGGAAAGAGAAGTGGTGAGACAGAGGGATGGGAGGAGAGGAAGGGATAAAAGGTAAGAGGAATTGAAGGGAGTGAATGTCTCTTTCAGGGCCATTTTAACAGCATTGGTGGCCCTTGGGCCTAGGTTAACTTGAGAGCTCCCTTTTCTTATTTACACAGATCCTCCCCCCCCCCCCCATTTCAATGCTTTAAATATGAAGATAAAAGATATAAAGAGGAATGTGGATATTAGAGAAGGATTAAATGTCACACCTATGTTAGATAAAATACATACTAATAGAAGAAATGGTGCAAACATTTGGAAAGGTTGCCAAATGAGAGATTGTGGGCATTGGCTCTTCAATATATTTCACTAGGAATTAGAGATGTAAGTAGGCCAAAGAAAAAATGAACACTGGAACAGGTTGAAGCCTAATCCTTATTGGCAGAAGAAATATAAAGTAATCTTATCAATTCATATTATGTTTTGTATTTTTTTTAAAAATATTTCAAAAATTTTTCTTAATGTTTCAATTTAACATTATTCAAACAAAAAATCTAAACAAATATGTGTAAGTAAGAAAGAAAGAATAACAGATTTATAATTACATTAAAAAAATATAAATTAAAGTATATCAATTTTTTATTGAATTGTACAATATAAAATTGAAATGCATCAACCAGCAACGTTCCATATTATAAATATTATCCAATGATATGTGACGCATCATTTCATTATGTGAATTTTTGCATATAGTTTCATCATACGTAACTTTTTATGCTCTTTTTTTGAAAAATTTGGTATTTAATACATTTTTAAGAACTATTGTGGGCTCTTGAACATTGAGGGCCCTGGACCCTGGCCCTCCAGGCCCATGTGTTAACATGGTACTCGTCTCTTTATGTACTTGCAGTGAAAATTACACTATGTATTCTCATGGAAATTAATAAAATGTACCTATTCTAATCTAGGTCTTAGGAGACACCCCCATTAAACCAGCTCACAGTTCCATACTATACAAGGAATACCTACATAATGGTGTAAATTTTATTTTGTTTTCACATACAATTTTTATTTTTTTGTTCTTTAAGGTCACATCAACTACTAGGTCATTAGTGACCACTTTTGGATTTAATATTATGGTATGAGGAGGACGAACCATGCCCGAAGCGGGACTCGAACCCGTGACCTCAGGGTCTGAGATCTCTACGGCACTACTTTCTTAGCAATCTCGGCTACGGGGCTGACACATACAATTTCCTTTGCATTTTTATGCCAATTTACTGTGGCGGATGCTTTGCTGAACATTTACACATTAAGGATGTGGCTCAGGCCTTGTGATTGACACGAGATGTCTTTTAGTCTGTGCAATGTATGATTACCAACATATTTTATGCAAAATCACTTTTAGGGAACCTCACCTTGTAAATCCATTCTTATACAAGAATGAACATCATGGCTTACATGTGACTTTCTCTCATCTGAATGATTCAGGTTTCTTGAAAGCAATGTAGATAATGACCTCAGTAGCTTCCACATTAATTCCAACTTCAGTAGTTACCACACCATTCAAATAGCTATTAAAGCTCAATGTAACAATATGGATTGAAATTTTCTCAAGGTGAGAGTAAGTGATACGGTCTAAACTGCTTCATAAACAAGGGCTGTCTACTTCTTTGTTGGGAGAGATACTTTAATGAAGTTACCTATCACTATACATTCAAATTATTTTATTAGTTTAATTTTTGCATTATATTTGATCACTCATAATATGCATAATAAGATCCCATAAAATATGGAATCATCCCTTGTTTCAGAGTTCAATCCTGTTTGCTCGATAAGCTTTGTGGGAGTGCTTTATTTAACTTTGTGCTTTTTTTAATTTAGTCCCACAGCTAAAAATACTAATTACAGTGTTTTGTCGTAAAAATCTTGTGAGAAAAATATAGTCCTTGTATGTTTTATGTATTCCATCCTCAAGTGTGGTGACCTTTTAATACATTTACCAAACTAAAAAAATGATTTAAAAATAGATTTTTACACATGTATTAAAAACTGTGCAACTTTGCGAACAGGTTACTATGTTGAAAATGAAAGCTGACAAAATTGCTAATGAGATTACTCAGATCCATTTTTTAAATTCTCAGTATTTTATTGTTATTTGCTAGTGAAAATTTAAAAATCAAATTTTTATTTAATTTTTTAAATTTATTATTTATTCTTTTTAGCAATATCATGTTATTACAAATTCTAGAATATTACATCCAACCAAAAATATACCAGGACATAACTCCCCTTTACCAGTGTTATGATAAAAATATAAAGGAAAAGTGAATATCTAACTACTTGACACTTGACACTTGACACTTGACTACTTGACACTTGTGGTTTTGCAGTACCTTCAGGAAAAAAATTAGTTGACCTATATTTATGTGAAAAATATGCAGCAGATTACATACTATTATTACATATGTTTAAAAGGTCATTGTTACTGTTTAGTAAAAATAATTTAGTAAATATTATTTTCAATGCAGCAGTTTTATTTCATTATATTTTCTGAATAATCTTTTTTTCTGTACTAGGGGCAGTTTAATGACGAGGAATTTAGCAGATCTGGTGAAAAAGGAACATTTTATATTGGATTCAGAGTACTTAACCACTCTTCTTGTTATTGTTCCCAAGTAAGTCAACAAATATTGCATTTACGAAATGTGTAATAATTTGTTTTGACATTAATTCAGGGTTTGTGTTTAAATGGCAATCATTGAACATGAATCTGTGAGTACAATTTTCTTCACAGGATATTTATATAGGATTCTACCTATAAGACTTATTTTTGATTAATGCGGAACTGTATGCTGTAATGCTGAAATGTATAACTAAAAAGCATTAGTTGACTTAATTTTCATTTTATAATTTATGCTTATGTTTGTGGTTGCCTCTCCCCTACTTTCTCAATTTTTCTTTGTATCTTGTATGGTATTATTCTGATTATTTGATAAGGTCAGGGATTGTTACTCAGGATTTTGGAAACTCAGGTGAATTAACTGTTCTGAATAATTGTGTGTAAATACATGAATTAATTTTTGTTCGCCAATTCAGAATGAAAGTCTTCTGATTTGAATGGTTTCTTTTTTTTCTGATGTTGTAAAATATTCTCTACTTTACTTGAAATCTAACCATTTCATTCATTATTTCAGAAACAGTTTCAATGACTGGAATCTGGGTTATGAGAAACTGACTGATATGGTTGTTCCTCGATCAAGTCAGCTGGTTTTTCAAGACAATGAAAATGGGCTATTCACTGTCACTCTTTTCAAGAAGGTAGTTGATGAATTTAAACTTCATGCCCGTGAGAAAAAGTATGTTTATTTCATTTCTAAATTACTTTATTCCCTGATGCTAAAAATAATTTGTATTTAAAATGCTACCTCAAGAAATATTTGAATTAATGAAATCTAAATCTGCTCAAATGTGACAACTTCTAAAGTGTGAGGTACATATTTATGAAAAATGAAGTTGTTTAGTAGTGGGTAGAACTAATGAAGATATAATGTAATGAATAATGATGTAAATGAATAAAAGTCAGTTTTATCTTTTTAAATATTGATATAAATCTGGAAATAATAATTGATAATTAATATTTATCAGACATGCTTGTACTTATGTAATATTTAGACAGGACATTCAGGAAGTGCTGGTTTGATTCAGGTAAAAGTTAAAATTTCTTTTCTCCAATTAGTGCTCAGATAGTTGTATAGTTAACTGTTGACAAATATGATTGGCAGTTTTGACTGAGTGTTGTCATATTCTTATTTTAATTCAGTGGTAAATGCAAAAATGTATTATCTTTCAAATTATTGATTTTTTTATTATTTTTTAAATTTACGACTAAAGACCAGATTTTTGTGCTGCAAAACGTTCTATAACTTACAGTAAAACCTCCAAAATGTGCTAAAACATGCAATAAAAAGATCAAAACTTTGCAAAACGGTGTTATGTGTGCTAAAAACACCAGTTAAACCACTCATGAACTTGTTTTATATTTTGACTGATATTTTAGGTGAATGAGATATTATGATTTTAGTGTTGTTATTGTAGTTAAGTTGGTACATACTGTACATTTTAAATATTATTTGCTCAAAAAACAAACAAACAAACAAACAAACATACACACACTTTCAGAAATCAAAAATGATTAAGTTACAGAAGAAATGTTCTTTATTGTTTTCAAGAAACATTCTTAATTGTGTATGTTTCAAAATTATTTCCTGGGAAATCATTATATACTAGCTGGTATACTGGTATATTATTATGTACTATCCAGCACGTTCCTACTGCAGAAGAAATTTGAAAGAGTTATCTTGTTATTTTTTATTTAAGAGTTAGCAAATTCCCCCTCTCTTTTTCCCTTTTTCTGTCTTTTTCCCTCTCTTCTTCCTTCTCCTCTCTCATTCTTGCGCTGCTCACTCCTCATGTCCATCTCTGCCTTGACCCACGTCACACAGAGACACTCAGCAACAATGAAGTTCAGGTATATTGGGAATTGCATTGAAATGGAGTGTCATTTTGTGCTGCCACACCATCTAGTGGAGTTACAAGAATTGCACTATGCCTCTATCTTTCCTACAAGTGCAAGCAATAAGTGGACAAAGTTTTATCAAAATTAGATGAATGGTATGGCAGCACATTAAGCACAACCCAACACAAACATTTATTTTTATATATTAGATTCTATCAACTATTATATGTTTCAGACAGCAAAAACGTCGTTCTACATTTACACTTGTACATGTGCCGTGCCTCACTCTTACTTACAAGTGCTAGCGGCTAAAAGCAGTCAAAAACTGTGTTTATTCTCTCTCGCACCTTGCAGGGCAACATCTGTTCCAAGAAATTCGATCAATTTGAAAGGCAGTGTGCTTGCCACTAAGTTTTTTGCCTGGACGTAAGATCGAATGTGACTTGCACATGCAGTCTGCCTTGTATTGGTGTGCTCAGCGAAGGGTGACAAAACGAGTGTGATAGACTGTGAATGTAGCATAGAAAGAAAGAAAAAGGGCTAAACTATCATCTGTTTCATGATTCAAATTTCTGACCGGGTTTTATCCAATTTCAAGTTAGCGAAGGAAAGATGCAACATGGGAAGTTGGTCTTTACTTATACATATGAAAAAATTGTGTACCTAATGAATTATGATGATTGGTGTATAATTGCTTTAGTAACAGGAAAAAAACAAAAATTATGGAAAAATACTCTAAAATGCAATATTGTTTAGAGCCATCATTATGGTTTTAGAAAATTTCTAGGTAACTTAAGAAATAATTACAGCACCGACTGATAAATAATTGATTCCAGTTGTTTGGATTAAGAAGAAATATTTTTGATGTTCTCGAAATACTTTTTTGTTATTTACATTGTTAAATATGCACCTAACTCCTTATAGCAAGCAAACATCTAAACAATGCTTTAAGAATGCGTCCATAACAGTAGCTGCAAAAATGCGGGAGACTTCATTAAAATATTTTAGTGGACTCTCGGGTTTAGATTTTACCAATGTTCATAACTCTTCAGATAAATATGTCCCTTTTGTCCCCCATGTCCCATTTGCCCCTTGTCCTAACTTCCATCTTGTTCCATTTGTCCCTTGTCCCCTTATCCCATGTGCTCCTTATTCCATGTGTCCCTTATCATTTTGTCACCTTGTCCCATTTTCCCACTGTGTCCTCTTGCCCCACTTCATTCCATTGTCCCATTTGTCCCCTTGCACTCTTCGTCCTTCTTTCCCCATTGTGTCCTTCTCCACTGCAATTATTATTTAAAAACTACCAAGAACCTATGTCAACAACCTATGCTACAGAACATTGAGAGTAATGGCAGTTCTTAACTCATGAAAGTGTTAAATGTTTATTTTGAATAACTAGAAAAATTAGAAATAACAAAAAAAAATGTTGTATGTAACTCATTCTCTATTAGTCTTTAAGGACTCAGCCAGAAGGTTAATTACTTGGCTTCGCTATCGTTCTGCCTCACAATTCACCTTCCGGCTTCGTCTTTAAAGACCTGTTTAGAGGACTTGTGATGTAAATAACTATTATTCTCTAAATTTATTTAAGAGATTCCTAAAAGTACAATGAAAATTTCAGGTTTAATGTTCGTGACTTTACTTACAATGAGGAAGAGTTGGCAGCTGGGAAGAACCAGATTACCAAGCTTGCCACTGACAAAAAGAAACAGTTTGTAAGTAAATGCATGATAATTAAATAAGATTATTTAAAAAGTTGACATGACTTGACTACTAAAGATTACTATTTTCTTCTGCACAATTGTAAATGATGAAAGATATTGTACGTAGAAATAGGATTTGATATCCAATCTAGCTGATGTAAGTGACAAGCTAGGGGAGAGATTCACCAGGACATTAAAGTTAGGGAGAAGAGGTACCAAGGATTTCGGAACTATCATGTTTGTATACTATTGTTAGATGCTTTGCCATGATTACCAAAATATTCTCAAAAGGCTGTACTTCTTTAATTTACAAATATGTTTCATTTCAACTTAAGTCTTACTGTTACAACTTTCCTCAGTATTTACATATGAGAACTGTTAATTGTTTGGTTCTAAGCCACAAGTTTGCATTTATAACCACAGCAATTGCATGGAAGTCTTTCTGAAAGTGCATGTTATTTCAACAATGGTATGTGAAAGGCAGAAACTCAGATATTAACTGAATTAAAGACATTAACCTTTTCATCTAATACGGTATAATCAATTGTCCAGATACTCATGCTGCTCCTAATTCACATTCCACTGGTCAAAAGTATGGATCATCTGTATGTTATTTGGTTTTTGTTTTCTTTGTGTGATTGTTTATATTGTGAGCAAGTGGGTGAGGGGTGTGTTTTGTGGGTTTGTGTTTTTTAAAGAGAGTTTTCATTAATTTTTTCCAGGGACCCTTGGTACGGTGGCTGAAAGTAAACTTCAGTGAATGTTTTTGTGCTTGGATTCATGTAAAAGCTTTGAGGGTGTTTGTGGAATCAGTATTGAGGTAAACTAATTATTTAATATACATTATCATAAGCTTTTTTTGTTTTTATAAAGATGGCAAAGTTGCTTAGTAGTGTATATAAGAGCATTATAGCAAAATGCTACCTTTATATTATAGATATACCAGGGTATTATAGGTATTATAGATATACCAGGAAAACCCAGCAGACGTTGTTCTGCCCTTCATCTCCCTCTTTCCCCTCCCATCAACGTTTCTCACTGTCTCTCTCTCCCTTCCTCCCTCCCTCATCCTGTCCATCTCTCTGTATCTCTGTCTCTGCCCTCTCATTCACATTTACTTGCAGATTCTGGACGTCTCTGAGCAGGTGAGGATTTATTGGGAAGCGCCGTACCAGCAAAAACATAATACAGTAAAACCCCTTTATAAGAGACACCTGGGGGAATGGAATTTTAGTGGTATCTTATAAGTGGGAAATGCGTTTTTGATGTGTTTAATGAGATGTTACCATATTTTTAGTGGATTAGTATGATTTATACACTTATTTTAAACTTGAGGAAACATAAATTAGTTGATTCCAGGGCCCATTTAACCAGATCTATTGGGTAAACTTTAAGACATTTAAAGCACATGAGCTCATAAATGGATCATACAAACAAATTGCCTCTAATGTAAATATTGACACGAGAGTTATAAAAAAATTACATTTGTGTAATTTTTGAAAAAACAAAAGAATAGAGCAAAATGATGTTAAGAGTCTTATAAAGTACCTTTTTAACATCATACCAAAAGTTTAAAGAAAAAATTTGGAGCCGTTTTTGAGAAAATCTTGTTTTTGTAAAAATGTATTATTTCACTCGATATTACGTGAAAACTTTTTATTTAGTACAAACCATTAATGAAAGACCTAATTATAGAGAAAAATTTTTATAATAAAAAAATTCTATCTTCGATTTTGCAGCTGTAGAAAAGCACCGAAAAAACTGCAAACTTTTTCAATTTTCGAAAATTTAGTTAACAGTGAAAATCCTACCAATGCCACCTCTACAAGTGAATTTCATTCAATTCTTTCAAGAAATTTAAAGAAAAAATTTGGAGCCATTTTTGGAAAGATTTTGAAAATGTCCCACGGAAATTTAGAACACAAAAATTTAGAAACCGGAGTTTCGAGCGGAACCAGATCGATCGCGGAATATTCATTTTGGAAAAAAATGTACGAATAGTTTTGGCGCTAGTGTTATTCACGGACGGACGAAGATAAGTTTTGAACGAAAAACACAAATCTTTTTCGGTATCAGGGGACCCCAACACATGCATTCTGTTAAAATCACGAAGTCGATTTTCTGCAGCATTACATTACTTTCTGTATATTACGTATATATGTACGTATATGAGAAAGTAAAAAATGGAAACACTGGTCAAAACACTAAAAGCAAAATACTGATTTATTCAACTCAGCCTCTGGCAGATATAAGCTGCTGACGGTTTCATCCAATCGGGAGCTTGAAAGTCACTATCGTGACGTCACTAGCGACACAGAAGCTCCCGATTGGATGAAACCGTAAACAGCTGATACCTTCTAGAGGCACCGTTACAAAAGTCGCACCATAGGCGTCTTCCTTGTTGCCAAAAGACACGAAGCTTATACTGCGATTTTCGTAACTTTGTCCCTGACAGGCATCGCTGCCATCCAATCAGGAGCTTATATTTCGCGACAGTAACGTCACTATGGTTACGTTCAAGCTCCCGATTGGATGAAACCGTGAACACCTGGCTTCTGTCAGGGACAAAGTTATGGAAATCGCAGTATACTGAATGACCTTTCTTCACGAGAACTTCGCACACCTCCCCCCCCCCCCCCCCACTGGTGGCACGGGTGTTGCGAACCCCTACTCCAGCCTATTTTAAGCAAGTGTCCCAACCCTTACCACGCCATAGACTAAGGATCTTTACTCTATGACCACGCTGAGGAAATTCCTGAGTCACCTGGAGGAAAATTCCACGCTTTGTCTCTTACAAGCGAGAAGAAACGCATGGCAGGGAATACAATCTTGTCCACTATACGCGGGAATCTCTTATAACGGGGTCTCTTAAAACGGGAAATAATGCATTGTTTATATACAACTGACCTCGGGACCGTGAATTTTGTCTCCTATAAGCGGGATTCTCTTATAAAGGGGTCTCTTATAGCGGGGTTTTACTGTAGAATGTTCAGGAAGAGTTTATTCCGTAGATTACGGTGTGAGAAACATTTCTTTCAGGCCTTTGGCCTCAAAATTTTAGTTTTTAAGGCCCTAAAACACCTTGTTTAGGAGTTATTTAATGATATAGATTCAAAATGCTGCAGAGTATGTTGCAGGTTGCATTTCACGTGAATGTGTAGCGCCATATAGTGGAGTTACAACAGAATTAACAACGCATAAACCTTCTCGGTGCAAAAACATGTAGAAGTACCAACTTTCATGGAGATCTGTCCATTCATTAAGTTAACGTTGATCTACACAAAAAATATATAACGAAAATACAGGCTTTCGCAGCTCTGCTTCACACTTCGCTACATTACCATGAATTTTTGACTCTTGATATTCTTATTTTCATTTATAACAATCATAGTGCACATTTCGTACTCCAATGTTTATTATTTAATATTTATGGTGTACAACCAGGTATAATAAAATGTTAATACTAATAATCTTGACATTCAGAGCTTAAGTCATTTTTGTACTTAAGCTCTTGAGTAGAATTAGATATATGTAAAATTCAAAAATAGTACTATTATCAAGTATTTTTGTGATTACATTTTCCACTTCTACAACATTTGCTCATGTATAAGCTGCACTTTTATTCCAGAAAGTAACGTTTAAATGGGGGTGTGGCTTATAATGAGATTTTTCTCTTTTTTTTTTAAATTTAAAAAAATAATAAAATGCAACACACTCACATTAGAAGAAAAACAATTTTATTTGAAAAATAACATTTATTTTTCACAAGTATATGTTGTACATACATTAAAGTTAAATTTGGTCTTTTCCATTGCTACTGGATTCACTCACATCCCCCATGATTCATGGTTACTTTCACAATAGCTGGGAGTGTTCCACAGTGTAGTAATGCAGCACACTTTAAAACTTCTGGTGACCAACTCGCCTGAAACTGATGCCCATGCATTCAAAATCCTCTGACCAATCCTCATGTCAGTCACCATGGCCTTCTTTGGTCGGCTGGTTGGACTCGTGGCTTCCATTCAGTGTGCCCACGTGTGGTGCAAACGTTGCACGTGCACTTTGAATAGTCGGTTAATAGCCCTGTCTAAAGGTTACAGCATCAAGGTAATGCTGCCTGGTATCATTACTAAATCACCGTTGTTCTCTTTCAGTTTACTTTGTAACTTATTGTTTGTGTGAGCCTGGTAACTGACCAAAACTAGCATAGGTTGTTGTTTCAGCAGTGTTCCAGTCTGCTGCAACTATACATACTTCATCCAGCGCAGGAGGAGGTTTTCATCCATTTTGCTGGACACACATTATTATAATGGGGGAAACTTCTCCTTTGACATTACTATATCCAGCAGAATATGGTTGAGCAAACTGAATCATAGGTGGACCTAGGGATGATCATATCACATGATCTCAAGTGGGAGAAACAAGTTGCTGCCATCGTCAGAAAGGCTAATGCCACCGCTTACCTGATTCGGAAGTCGTTTCTTAACTTAACTGTGCCACTTGCTAGACAGGCCTATATGACCTATGTGAGGACAATTTTGGAATATGCCAATGTTGTATGGGCACCATATTACAAAAAGGACATTCAGCATTTGGAGAAATTGCAGCGAAAGATAACTAAACGCCACAGGGTCTGCAGAACATGAACTACAATGATAGGGGTCAAAAATTGGACTCACGACACTGGCGCGCAGATGAGAAAGAAGCGACCTCATTGAGACTTACAAAATTCTTAAAGGAGAGTATGACATACAAGAATTTGAGGAAATTTTCATTAGACAGCCAGATGATAGACTTCGAGGACATAAAGCAGATCGCAGAAAGAGAGAGTGCAGACCAACCTTCGTGCTCAATTTATTGCCAATAGAATTGTAAATGCCTGGAACGCCTTACCACATGTGTCCACGAGAAATGTAATGGCATAATGTAATCAAGAGGAAACTGGATCAAGCCAACAAGAAATTGATGTGTCCTGATGCCCACTAAGTGACATTATAAACTGATAAACTGTGTATTACAATATACGATGTGAGGTGCTGTGTAATAGTAGATGTATGCATATCAGCTTTGCTGCTGCCGTATAATAAATAAATAAATAATGGTGCAGAGTTGCTTCTCTGCTCCCACAATTCGTATGGGAACACTTCTTTCACCTGTGGAATGCACCTTCATTGTATCGGGCATGTCAAAAAAAAAAGGAGCATCTGATCTGCAATTCTCATTTGCCGCAGGATGTAATCATGCTGCTTGCAGATGTTGATTATGTACCTCAGAAAAAGCAACAGCTTTTCCTCATAAGCTTGTGGCAGTCTTTATGCTATGGTTGTTTGATGTTGTGGAGAGTGTCCATGACTCGCCATGAACCACCATTGTAGTTCACTTGAAATTTGGTACAGGGGATACTGAGTTTCTTGGCGAATTTGCTGCCCTCGAACTGCAGCACCTTTTGGGAAACTGTGAAACCATTGCGCTGGGTTTTCTGAAAGTAGTCCAGTAATTCTTCTTCCACTGCTGGATATTTACATTTCTTGCTTTGCAATGCACATTTATTGTGATTGGTATTTTCCAACGTGGTTTTGTCTTGAATCAAATGCTTCTCATCTTCTTATCAAAGTTGAACTTCTTCCCAACTGCCCGAGCCCGATTTCTGTACTTTACTATGCCAGCTTGATCTTTGCAGTGTAACTTGCATGCACTTCCCCCACGTTGGATAGTTCAACTTTTAAGACACATTGCTACACTCTCTGGAAACGTGACAGAAACTCAAGAGTATTGCACCATGATGAAACCACAAGGCTTCAACGTGTTGGAAGAAACAAAGTGTTGTACTGTGGTGGATGCACAGAAACAGATGATCAAATTTGGCATGTTGACACCCCCCCCCCAATTCACAATAAGGATTTACCTATTTGTTAAATAAATATAGATTTTTATTATACAATTTACTGAGTAACATCTAATTATTATGTATGACTTACACAAAAGATTTTTTTGGTTTCAAATTATTATATCAAAGATCGTTAGTGTGGCCTATAAAGTTTAAGTATGTCTGTACACAAACAAATACGGTATATCCATTCATTCTTTTATCAAGTTCATTTTCCATCCCCCCTGTTGTAACAATTCATACTATTATATATTAAATAACTATTAGTAATTTCTTTTTTATTACATCAGGGGCAGGTTTTCAAAATAAGTTCTCCCTCCAAATAAACTGTACATCAATATTAATAAAATCATCTATGTGAAACAGCAATGATTTTACAATAATGACAGTGATAATGATACATTAAATTGCCCAAGATATGTAAAGTGACACTAATTTTTGTATGAACGAGTTTTGTGACCTACTTCGACTAAGTGATTTGGGAAGAGTTATCACATGCCTTTTATCAAAGAGAACTTCATTGCCCTGGAAAAATTATTTTAACTACAATTTTCTTGCTAAACAAATGGAACCTAGTAATCTGTCCCTGATGCGACGCAGCAGTGGTTTGGGAATTCTGGTTCCATTCTCTCTCATACATCTGGCCTCCAATGGTTTACCAAAGTAGGTGTAGTGTCTTTAGATGATGGATAGCAGTGCAATGAAAGACATATCCTCTATAAATTTTGATCCCTGCTCTATGTGGACTCCACCAAAGACTACTTGAAAAATCTCACTACCGGATACAACGGACTAAAATATATATTTTTCATTATATCGCCGGATATTTTCAAGGGTCACAAAAGCATACTGGCTAGAACACAAGTTGCCAGAGGGACTCAGGTTCGAACCCTGGTAAAGCTGAGGGCTTTTAAACTGGTCATGTCCTATTCAGGGCAGTCCTGAGTGTTTTAGCATCCAAATAAACTGCCTCTTTTCCATTGATTTCTAAGCTCGTCTGCTAGGTGTGACAGGATTAGTCTTCGCGGTGTAAGTTCCATAGGCAGTGACAGGCCATGTCCAGGGGCTTCGTGCTAGTCCCAAATTAAAAACGAAATAATTTATCTAAAATGGCTGTCTGATCAATCATAGAAGAAGTAAATGAAGCGCTGTTTTAACTTTCTTGCCCTTACTTCGTAAGAAGGGAAAGTTTATGTAATTGTGTGCTCGAAAACTTTGAATTTCAAGCAGAAAATCCCTTATTGCCGGCCCTGATAACAAAAAAATGAATAAATCATGGTGCTATAGTAAATTACTTTCTCTAACATGTGGTGCAGCCAGAATCCAGGTTTTATGGGTCCTTGATATTGAAAAATCTGTTGATGGCAAAACGTCTGTCTTTCTATCCATCCATCAGTCTGTGGTTGACGCTAGTGCCTAATCCGATTTTCTCCAAAATTAGTATTTCCTGATTGGTCTGAACAAACCTGAGGCTTTGGGAGTTTTAACTGGATATTTTGATTTTTTTGGGCATTTCCAAATTTTCTGAAAAATGGCTACTAATTTTTTTATTAAACTTTGTCATCAGATAGCGTAAAGGATGCTTAGGAGCAGCCTAAATGAAATAAACCTTAATGAAATCCCAGATATTTTTAAAATTGCAAAATTGCAATTTTTTGCTGGGGCATCTTCCTACAATTATAGTATGAAAGATCAAAATGTTTCCTGTATGAAATCTGTCCTTTAAAGACAGATTTGAAATAAGGTATCAAAAGTTGACAATTAAGTCAAAGTTTACGATATGTAACCATCAAGAAAAATGAATCCGGCAAACTGATAGAATAAAAATTAATGAACTTAGGATTGAAGAAAGTCAAAAATCTATCTGTAGGAGGGGAGGTGATTTTGATATTATCTAGAGCATGTGTTTAAAGAGGCGCTCATGAGGCATTGCGCCTCTGAACTTTTGTAAAAATTCCTTACAACATAATTCTTTTTCAAAAATATTAAATTCAAATATTGTTCTTTATAAAATTAAAATTGTAAATTAATATCGACCGTTTTTGGCTATTTATTAAAGTAGCGGGCACCCCTTTTCCAGTGTACGTATGAAAATTTCAAGTCTTAATGTTATTCACTCCAGAGCACCTTAAGTATTCTTTTATTAAGTTGGCTGTCTGGGTGACGCCGCGTCCATGGCAAAGGTGCCGACGTTTCGGTCGCCATTCTGCGACCTTCCTCAGGGCGTCAAAGGTCGCAGAATGGCGACCAAAACGTCGGCACCTTTGCCATGGACGCGGCGTCACCCGGACAGCCAACTTAATATTGACTCCGGCCGCGGAAGCCTACGCTCTCAAGTATGCTTTTGTTTAATTAACCCATTTGGCAGTTAATTTAGAGGCAAAGAGTATTAAAGGCTCAATAATCTTTTTTTAACAACAGAAGTTATTGAAATAAAATTGTTCTAAAATATTTTCTGTGTACTTCACCTGACCAACCTGTCCTGTTGTAATTAATTAGTTGATTTCATTAATGAAATTGTCTTGGTAAATACTGATCAAGGTTTGGAAATTTGAGATAAATTCCAAAGCACTATTTAAAAAAATTTTTTTAAATTTTTACAGATATGGCTTGCCAGTGAATTTCCAAGCAATGTTATTGCAACCTAACAAAAACAAGGGAAGAAACTTCGTGATGTCTTAAATCAGTTGTATGGTCATTTGGATGGAGGATCACTACAAGGATCATCTGGTCCTCATGATGTGAGCATCATTATTCCTATTATATAGTTAAATAAATAAAGGTGTGTTTATGTTAATTATGGTAGTATATAATTTGCATCTTTTTTAGACCATGGACATTCCTGGACTTGGATTTGGACAGTCAGAATACTATCCATATGTCTATTATCACATTACAGTTGATATGGTTGAAGTAAAATCTCTGTAAAGGGATTAAACATCAGCATTTTGAAAGAATATTACATAGTATTATGTATTGTAGAAATTATTGTTGGGGTATGGTCTGGCAATAGCGTAAGCGTTTGTGATGGTGAAAATATGAAGTAGTGTTTGAATATTCTGGGCTGTCTAATAATTGAAATCTCTTTAGACAATGAATCACTTTCAATATGCTAACAGTGGCATTATTATGACAGTAGATATATATTCCAGCTGGCTGGCTTTGTACGTTTGTGACTCTTTTGAAGTCTATATAAATGTGTTTGAAATATAGATGTAATAGGATAATTGCTAAAAGTTTATGAAGTAAAATAAAATGAATAGTTGTGAAATATTATTTTTAAAGTTGAGGATCTTGGTGTCACTGGGATATGTATAATGTGTGAGTAGTTCTGCACATTGTTGTACAGAAAATATAACTTTTAAGAATACATAATTTGCCTGCCACTGTTATCAATTGTGAAACATACATGTATATATCAGAGATCGTAACATAGTTGTTATGTTTATTTTACCTGCGGATTTGATGTACATTATTTGTATCATTCACTCATGCCACAGATTCCTAAGTTAGGTTTCTTCATTTTGAAAATCAAGAATTTGTTGTGCGTTGTTCATTGTTTTGAATACCATCAATTGTCAAGTAAGAATAATTTTTACAAAAGAACTCTTGTATTATTAAGTATAGATTTGAAATATACTTTATTCATGAATACATGCTACTAAAAATACTGTGTTTTCTTGATAACTGTTAAAGATAACAATTCCAGTACCAGCTGTTAATAATTATATAAGTTTTTGAAAAAATGTGTACATAAATGTTCTTTTGAAACTGTTACTGTATTGTAAATGTTGACATTATCTGTACATACATTCCATGGAAAAATGTGTTTGTGTAAAGTGTATTAAATATGTTATTAAATTTAATTTGAGAACAAATGTATTCTTTCCTACTTTATATACGTATATATGGAGTTATATATGTAGTATAGGGAACGTTATGTAATGCTGCAGAAAATTGATTTTGAGATTTCAACGGAAATGCATGTTTTGGGATTCCCTGATACCGAAAAATTGTGTTTTTTCTTAAAATGTCCATCCATCCATCCGTGAACACTACTAATGCATAAACCATAAGAACATTTTCTTCCAAAATAGGTCACTTCCCTGGTCGATTTGGCTCCACTCGAGGCACTGCGATTTTGAAAAACATTCTTTAAAATTTTGTGGTACTTTACAAGAAGCCTCCAGGAAATTTTCAAAATTTTCTCAAAGACGGCTCCAAATTTTTCTTTAAGTTTCTTGTAAGAATAGAGTAAAATACACTTCAAGGGGTGGCATAGGTCCAATTTTCACGGTTTGATCTGAATTTTCAGAAAATGAAAAATTTGAATTTTTTTCGACTTCTTCCTATAACTACAAAATTGAAGATAAAGATTTTTCCTTCCAATAATATTCGTTCTCCATAGTGAGTTCTTTCATTACGGTCATGTACATTTTTTTGAAAATTTTAGTACTTTTCGTGTAATATTTGCAATTTACAAAAATTACAAAAAGATTATTTCAAAAACAGCTTCAAATTTTTTTTTTTTAACTTTTGATAGGGATGGTGTATGAGATGACATAAACACCCCAATTGCTTAACCTTCAGATTTTTCAAAACTTATAAAAATGTAATTTTCTGAATTCTCTCGTAACATTTGTATTTACATTAGTGGTGATTTGTTCACAATTTTTATATTTATGAGTACATGTACTTTAAATAATGTTGTATAGTTTCTCGAAAACTCAACTGTTTTCTGTGAAACTAGTTCAAAATTCCACATTTTCAGAAAAGCTCAATTTTTTTTTTTTTTTTTTTTTTTTTTTTTTTAGATCTCTGGACGTAATACGCACATTCTCAGCAATTTGTAAACACTATTTAGTTTTGAGTTCAAGTGTTTCAAATGACTACTAATGAATTTGTTCAAAAAAGCAAAAATGTTCTGTGAAAAAGAGATTCAAATTTCAAATTTACAGTAGCGCTTAAAACTCCATTTTCTTAATAATAGGTTCCAAATTTTTGAAAGAAAATTACCATAAGGACAAGGTTTTACTGTTCTTTATTATTCTTAAAATAATATTTCTGTTCTACTGTTAGGAAACTGGAAAAAAAGAAGAGGGAAGGAAGAAGAAAAGAAAGAGGGAAAAAAAATCCTGATCAAATGTTCCTTTCTTTTGTGAATAATAAACAATTTACGTTTCTGGTGTGTTTACATGCTTCTGCAATGCAAATTTTTGCCTATAAAGCATTTTTGAAACCAACTTTTGAGTGCTTATTGCAGCTCACCCATTTGGAATATCCAGGTAGTTTATTAGACAAAATATGGTTAAAATTGACTGAAGAGCTATTTTTGAAATTACAACATTTCCTCCCTGGACACTGAATATTCAGCTTGATTGAGATTGGTACCTAGAGAAAACAAACAATATAACGATGTAAAAGGCAAAAATAAGACAAATTGGCAAAAATAGGCAAAAAAAGCAAACTGAAAATGCTATGACCATGAATGTAAACTGAATTAACATAAACAATTCTTTTTAATGAGTTTTTATTTCAGGAAAATAAAAACCTGCAAATTCAAAAACAAAAAGGAGCTAAATGTTCTTAGAACAGTAGAAGGTAATATCTTCATTTCACAAATGAAGTTTGCACAATTGTTTGATTTGTTCTATCTTGAAGTTGCTTCATCCTTCTCATTAGAGAAAACAATGTTTGAAGCTTTCGCTATATGTGTTATGAAAGAATACTGAACACTGAAAGAAGATTGATTTTTTATTTACAACTTTGCTAATACATTTTTTTTTTTCATTTTGTTCCTGAATATTGAATATTCAAGTTGCATGATTACTAAATCATTCTTCTTTAGACCACGAAAAGCAAGTTTTAAGATTCTCAATTTTCTTCTGCTGTCTTCTGGCAAATTACTAGGGCCCGGATTTTAATGACCTAAAATCAGCGAAATATGCAAGCATTTATGACTTACAGCATGTATAAATATGACCTAAAAAATAAAATATGACTTTACATGAGTTTATTTTTTAAAAATTCCTGTTGATTTTTTAGGCATAACATAAAAACAAAATTTGCTCAAGAACAGCTTGTGAGTTTATTACATTTTGCAGTTTTTGGAACTAACTAGCATTTAAAAAAACTATGTTTGTGTCTGTAAAACAAATCAAGTACAGAACAATGACCCCCTTCAAACAAACATCTTGCTTTACTTGTCTGGCTTGTATACTTCTTGTGTAATGTTTTCCTATTTCCTCTCAGTCTTCAGTTTTCGGGGAGTCGCAGTGGAGTGAAATACACATTTTAAGAGACAATAACATTCCATCTTCAAAGACCTACAGTTGATGCTGAGGATAGTTTTGTGTCTAGAAAAGCTCCTCTCAAATGACGTCCTGGGGGCGTATTTGAAGGCGGCAATGTCACTGCACTGCAGCTTTGGTTCATTGCATTCAAAAGTTGCCATTTTGTTGCATATGTTGTTAAATTGTTCCATTTTCACAACGCGCAGGAGGCAAGAAAGAAACACACATTTGCTTTCTGTCAGGGGTTCATCGTAGCAGCAGTTATACATTTCAAATTGTCCTTTGTCGTATAATTGTTTAGATTATTTGTGACAATATCACCTGATACATTATCATGCTTTCAAGCTTTTTATTCTTGTGTCCATAAAAATATGGTAAATATATGCATTTAGGGCAAACTTTGACCAAAATATGACCTTTTACTTAAATAGGTGTAAATATAACTTTATATGCACAATAAAAATACATTTTTCTATTCGTCAATACCTGGATTCGTGCATAAATTGTTTTAAAGTCACCCAAAAGTTGAGAAAAAATATACGACATATCATTAAAATCTGGGCCCTACAAATTACACTGTATTTTCAGATCCAAGGACAGGGATGGTGACTTTAGCCTTTGTCTAAAGCCAATCTCCTAAGTATGCTACCATGAATGTCAAGTTTGTGGATAAAGATACCACAATTAATTAATACATGTTATTAATAACAGTCAAAATAAACATGTAATCAACAAATAATCATATTTTAATGAAACTATTACAGAACAACTAAACAGAAGTTTTCAACACCTTCAACTTTGTACTCTTGAATTCGTTCTCAAACTGTACTTACATACTACACAAATATGGCCACCCATGTTACGAAGTGTGATGAACAGAGCTCGGAACATTGGCAGAATGCCTTTTTGTTACTCTTACTATTTTATAACTTTTAACAACAGAAATCACTTAACTACACTTTTGGAGTTGTTTTAGTAGATTTTCATTTTGCCTATTTTAGCTTCTGAAGCCTGTTTTTGCCATTTTGTCTTATTTTTGCCTTTTTCTGCTATTTACATAATTGTTTCCTTTTTTATTCTCTCAGCACCCATCTCGATTTATTTATTTATTTACGTCAAAAAACAGTTAAAAACTGCGTATGACGAGCTATTTAAGTAGGATATTATTAAGTATATTATTAATATATTAGTATTATTAGTATATTATTAATATATTATTAAGTAGGATATACACATGCAATGCTTGACAACACAGGCACAGTTGTATTTTGCCTTTCTGTGGAAGCAGAACTTTTGAGTATACCCTCCAGAGGACGGATCTCTGAATTTGATATGCCCCTCTCTCACTGCTGTTGATTACACAAGTGTGAAGAACAAAACATTTATTCCATTTTCACTGATGTCATTACAACATTGCAAGAGTAGCTACAACAGCACATACTTTCACATATTTCTAAATTTGCAATTTTGAAACTTCAGACAGTTTAAAGAAAATTACACCCATGCCTTTTTTTTTTTGCGTTCCTTCTTCTATCCCTGAAAAAATGTGGAGCTATTTTTGAGGAATTGCTTTTAATGAATTGCATTAATTTCAAGAAAAATTACACGAAACTTCTCATTTCTTAAAATCATATACATGACTTTTTGAAAAAGCTGACTTTTTACAACAGACTGTTTAAAGGCAGAAATCTCTATCTTCAATTTTGTAGTTTTGAAATGCTAACGTTTTGCAATTTCCAAAAAATATGGGGAATTTGCCAAAATGGGACCAGCAACTTATTTTTTATGGCTCCTTAATATATACGAGGAGAAAGTTTAAAGAAAAACTTGGACTGCTTTATAAGAAAAAATTGTTTAAAAAATTTAACTAGTGGTGCTACAACAGCATATACTTTCTCCCATTATTGAAAAAGCTATGTAATACTGCATTTTCTTTGCTACTAACATCTTAGCTATTATTTGAAAAAGTCCAATTCAACTAACAAGCTAGTAACTTACAATTTCCATTGCAGTGTTGTCAAAACTATGTGAATTCGTTTGGCTAATAACATTAATACAGTAATTAGAATATATGCAATTGACATCAAAATAATTTGAAAATTTGGGCAGCTCAGTCATGAATTGCCTTTTGTTGCAACTTTGCAAAATAACACTTCTGATACCTTTTCATCATTTTTCTTTGATTTAAAACAGTAAATTTCTTTACAGATCGGATTATATTAAATGGTATATAACATACTCACTGGGCATTGTGAAGAGTAATTTATAAGAACCTGGTGCAAAATTCATCGCAAACAAAAATATTACAATACTGGCTCATGGCTTAGGAATTACATCACCAGCTGGACTAAATAAAACAGCTGTATCTTATCACTGCCACTGGCTTGGCATTCCACAACAATTAGATTCTAAAATATTGATGCAGCATTGTTGAGAAATTTTTTATTAAGCTTTGTGGATTCCTCAAAAACAAAGACATCAATACATCGATAATACAAATTGAATAATTAAGTTTAAAAATGTGAGGAAGTCAATAAAGAATAAAGATTGGCAGTTGCTTGCTTTGCACCATACAGTTTGCTTGCTCTTAAACTGGACAATACTATAATCTTATGTCCTCGAACATCAATACATTGAGAATACAAAGTGTAAAATAAAGGAAAGTGCGAGAAAGCAAAAATTCAATTAATATTGGCATTTTTAATAGGAAGTTGTAATTGAATTAATTATTTTTCATATTCATTCAATTTTCTTGTGGCCTGTAGTTGGTGTGAAACCTGTATATATTTCATTAATTTGAAGCAAAATTATGCAAAAACTACTATTTTTTTCAAAAAATTGTGCATGATCTTTTGTAAAGAGTTTATTTTGTACAACAGAATATCTGAAGCAAAATCTCCATCTTCAATTTGCAGTTTTGAAAAGTTTTTGCAATTTAGAAAAAAAAAAAGAAGATATTTGAAAATGGGAATGAGCGCCATATTTCTTGCCATTCCTTATTACATATGTGGAGAAAATTAATGAAAAAATTTGAATCTTTTATCAGAAAATTATTTTTTGTAAATTTCAATCGCAAATTGCACAAAAACAACTCATTTTGTCAAGAAATTGTACATGACCTTTTTTAAAGATCTTATTTTGTACCTCAGACTCTGAGGCAAAAATCTTTATCTTCAATTTTGTAGTTTTAAAATGTTTCTTTCTAATTAAAAAAAAGTGGGGGGATACCCAAAAACGAGATTAGAACTATACTTTTACTGTCTTTATTACTAAGTGAAGAAAATTTAAAGAAAAAATTT